>CM031236.1:80635367-80785367 GCA_018340775.1 Taxus wallichiana var. yunnanensis | reverse complement strand
TACATATATATGACAGGGGCTGCATATTGGCTTAAACCATGGCCATGTTTTTAATCGGTATTAAGTGGGAGAGGGCGAGGGGAGGAACAAGCCATGTCCTGCCCCACCCTCACACCGCACACCATACCCCCTTCCCTCATTGTTACACGGCTCCATGGTGGAGCATCGTTAGACCCTCAAATAATTCAAATCGTCATGTGTGTGTGTGTGTGTGTGTGTGTGTGTACCCATTTATATAAAAAAACAGAAAAATTCTGGTTATGGGCAACACAAATAAATAAAATGAAAAGGAATAACAATGAGATTTCATTTAGTAAAATAATCCCAAGATCACCATGAAAGAGTAAATTTCTTCTCTCCATGAGAAGAAGCACAAAGAAAAAGCATCCATAATATTTCCTCCTCCTTCATCCTTTCTTTAAACCCTACATGTACAAAGAAAAAACAAAATAAACAATGGAAAGGAAAAGAAAAGAAAGCATATAGGATAGGATTATGGCATCTCTAGAATCCCTAGGTTTAATGGCTTACATTCTCTTGATCCTAGGTACTAAAATAAACCCTACCCTTTTAGTTATGGGATTTAAAATGGATTTTCAAAAGGGGTGTGGTGAAATTAATGTATGGTGATGTGGAATTAATTACATAAGGTGAGTTTATTAAATGGGGTGAATAAATTAAAGTGGGTGCCTTAGGAAAACTCTTAAAATAAAGTGCTTTATTTATTATTGAGAAAATACAATGGGTGATAATATAATGAGGGGAATTTAATTTCTTAGGGGATAATTTTAAATAAAGTGACCCTTCTAATATTAAGGGGATATTTTTAAATTAAGTGACCTCTTTAATATTGTGGGAATAAATAAGTGTTATTAAATGAGTGGGTTGATTTAAATTTTAAGGGGGATAGAATATTACTTTGGACCTTAATAGTTCAATTAAATAAAATTATTGTGGACCGAGGGGTACCTCTAACCTAATAACATTAGGGGGAATCAAATAGTGGAATTTTTGGGTGATTTGGTTTAGTTTTATAGTGCCCAGATTTGGGGCATTACATTTGGTATTAGAGCACAACTTCACACACTGAACACTCTACGTAGTTTTAAATATTAAATTAATAATAGTTAGAGCAATAAATGAAAACAATTTAAACCATTTTTCTACCTTACACAACATTATAATCTATCTTTTCATTATATACAAAGGATGCCACCTACACGAGTTACTAGAATTTGATCCATAGGGACTTGGCACATAGATTGCCTACACTTGAGTTTTGTCCCCGAGTTTGGACCACATATATTAGAGGTGATACATAAACTAATTGGTGTTGTGTAGCAGCGTTTTCAGTGTAATATGAGCCGACATAGGAGAATGTTCATCATGGAGTGGATACACCTCCAAACAAGGGTGCACACTCGAGCCATGTCAGCATGACACTTAGAGATGAGAGAGGTTCCATATCTATCCATTCACCTTAAGAGAGTGGCCTCTTTTCGTCGAAGCCACTCTTATAGCATTGAGGGGCCATTTTAGGAGGGATGACCACATTCTACAGAGTTAAGAAGGTGGTTAGACATCAACATCAAGATCGTGACATAGGCAATGTGATTAGGGATCTCCTTCATCTACGCCACCTACTTACAAAGTGGCATCTAAGATGGATTTGGGTTCGATTCATGGCTCCTGAGCCTTGACAGATTACTTTAGATTACACTCATATGAGAGAAATGTCAAGGATAGGTTTGTTATACACCTCCTTCGTAACACAACAGGTATATCGGTGGAGGAATGAGGAGCTATTTGAGGAGTGCTTTAGAGCATGTTACATGTCTCGAGCATTTTTTTCAGAAGAGGATTGATAAGTTCCATGACCTACCTGTGCGTTCAAGAACGGTTGCACAATATGAGAGCTGATTTCTAGATTTGATGTAGTATGTGGGTTATCTGTAGGATGATAAATTACAAGTTAATATGGGATTCAAGGACTGGATTCAAATATAGCTAGAGCCATTAGGATGCCAAATTTGAGAAGGCGAGAGAAGGCCTATATAGTTGAGGAGAAGAGAAACATAGCCCAAGAACATAGGAATAGGAATAGGATTAATTTTTAGTAGAAGATGCAATCATTAATTTTAGGATCAAATGTCATGGGGTATGACACCACACCCTAGAGGAGGATTCAACCATCCGTAGTCGGTCTCAAGACCTCCGTCGCACACAAAAAAAAACATAGCACCATTCTCACTAGCAACAAAGGACTTTAAGTAGACACAAATTATGTAGAGAGGTTGATTTTGAGGAATTTTTGGTGTGGGTAGAGATAGGAGGAAGGTTACACAACAGGTACAACAAATCCGTACTCAATAATCTTCTAGGTTTGAGCTAATAGGTTCGGTATATTATATTACATGAGAGACCCCTCTCTCAGTGGTGCAGTAGGATGTTTTATTTGTGGGTCCCCTAATCACTATGTGTGCATATGTATCTATATGAACATACTCACCATTGATAAACAGAGAGATCCTATCTTTGATAAGATAGTGATAGATGTAAGACGCACCCATTGTATATTTGCAATTGTAGATAATCGCCGCCAGGATGAGCATCAAGCCACGGTTATCAAGATGACAGGTACTATTAGGGATATTTTGGGTAAGTGCACCAAGCTGGGGGGCCAAAACGGGGTCTTAAGTGGACACATTTTTTTTGAAAAAAAAATTTTAAATTGTACAAGTTTTTGAAATAGTTACACTTAAAATTGGAAGATGTTGTAGAAATATGAATCGTATCATTTTGAGTCTAGTTTCTAAGATACTAAATTTTATTGAAATAGATAAGTTTAAGTGGGTCAAACAACTAAAATACTAACAGATACTCTTGTTTTTGTTAAAAATCATAGTAGAGTGACTTTTGTGCCCCCCACCTTTTTTTGAGTACCATTTAGTATTTTTGAAAACCCTTAGGTAGAAAGATAGCTAGGAACATCTAGTTTGGGCTCCATTTTTTCTAGATTTTTTTAGTGAATATTATTTTATTTATGATTTTTCTAGTACAAAAATTTTATGTTTTGAAAAATAATAGAGCTCCAACTATGCCCCCTCTAACTACCTCAAAAATATCAAAAATTAGATTTTTTTTTACTATGTCTAGAATTATGCGTAGTTTGGGCTAGTATAATTTTTTTAATTTCAATCACCCAAAAAAAAGATACACCATGAAAGATAGACATATTTACACTTCAAAAAATAGCTATAAAAAGGCATAGTTAGAAAATAAATAATATGGAAACTTTATATTAGTCAGAAAATTTGAAAAATTATATTTTTAGAAAGAAGAGACTCTGTTCTACGTCGTGGTATAATTTTTTTAAAAATGGATCGATTGTTTTATTTTGATTTATCATAGAGGAAGTGGCATTTTTACATTTTCTTATAAAAACACATTGTTTTTTGTGTTTTGCGAGGTCCATACCTCAGCTTGGGGGTCAAACCGGATCCCAAGCCCGGAGGCATGGCTTGGGAAAATAGAAAACATAAAACGCGTACACGTGTTATGTGTAGTTTAAACATAACACATACGTGTTATAATGTGTACGCACGTGTTCTATGTAGTATAAAATTATACATGATTTTGACATGCGTCTATTTACATAAATAAATCTTTAAGTATAAGTTTTTATTTCTTCTTATACTTTAAATTTATCTATGTAAATATAAGAAATTAGGGTTACTCGCACCTTATGGAATTAGTCTCACAACTCCATAAGTCATGGTTTAGGAGATAGTTTTTAAAGTATAATCTAGTTAGTACATAGGTAATTTTTCAAGATTTCAACATTCAGCCTAAATCTTTTAGCATTTAACTTCTAAAATTGAAACCCTAAACCATAGGCCATAAACCTAAACACTAAACTATAAACTTTGAGCCCTAAACCCTAAACCTTAACCATGATCCCTAGACCTAATACCTAAACCCTAAAACCTAAACATTAAACATTCATCCCTTACCCGTGAGCCCTAAACTAATCCTAAACCATGAACCATGAACCATGAGCCCCAAATGCTAAACACTAAACCTTGAATCATAAAAACTAAATCCTAAACCCTAAAACCTAAACCTTAAACACCGAATCCTAAACCCTAGACCCTAAGCCTTGAACCCTACACCCTTATCCATGAGCCCTAAAATCTAAACCCTAAACCCTAGACCATATACCCTAAGCCCTAAGCCCTAAACCCCTAAACCTTGGGCCCCCTAAACACCACAAACCCTAAACCTTAATCCCTAAACATTAAATCCTAAACCCTAAACCCCCTAAAACCTAAACCATAAACCTAAATAAACCATTATCCTTAACACTAAATCCTTAACCCAAAACCCAAAACCCTATACCCTAAACCTTAAACCCTAAATCCTTAACCTTGATCCGTAAACCCTAACCATAAACACTAAACCCTAAACCCTAAAACCTAAACCTAAAACCTAAATCCTAAACCATAACCCCGAACCTTGAACCCGAACCCTAAATCCTAAACCTTAAACCCTAAACCATGAGCTCTAAACCCTAAACCCTAAACCCCAAGCCATATTTCAAAAATATTTCCTAGTATTGTGCCTAGAACCATCATTTAGTCTTCTTATAAAACTACCTTGCTTATGAGAGAGGTGGGACAAGTAGCTAAATGGATATGACATCTACTTTGTGCCTTAGAATGCATATATTACACATCTCTTCCAAACTTGTTTCTCCCCACATATACTTGCGCTCTTGAATGTAAATTTATTCACACTCGAAACAAATTTCACATTTCTCATATTTCCATGTATGGTATTATGTAAGCAGGATGACCCATTGGAAGTCTGGAAAAAACCCATGACGACAAAAAAACATAATCTTAAAGGAAACAAAAGAAACATAGAGAATATACCAATGCAGAGGTGTAGGATAACAATTGAATTTCTGTAGTATCCTCTCCTCCAAAGAAAGATAAATTTTAAGTGTTCTATTGGAATGGATAATAAATTTTACTGAGAACTTCCTAAAGTGTTCAAAATAAGCAAAGAAATAGGGAATGGCTAAGAACACGAAAGGGTTATCAATCACCTAGTAAATATTTCTTGTTTAGTTCTAAATGGGAGTTACTTGGCCTACGACTTAGTGACCTTTGATTCATTGATAATCCCTTATATGATAAACCCATGGATGTTTTCAAAATATCAACAAATGAAAAACATCAAATTTTGATGAATCTCTTTGAATGTTTCGCCAACAAAATTGATGAACCCCGAACTATGTGACCTAAACCCTTAACCCTCGACCATGAGACCTAAACCCTAAAACCAAAATAATAAATCCTAAACACTAAAAACTAAATAATAAACCTAAAAACCTAAATCCTAAACCCATAACCCTAAACCCTTGACCCTAGACCCTAAACCATGAGCCCTAAGCTATAAACCCTAAATAATAAATCTAGAGCCCAAGGCTCTAACCCCAAACCTTAAACCAAGTAACGAACCCGAACCTAAAATATTAAGCCATGAACCATGAACCCTAAACCCTAATCCCTAAACCATAAACCCTAAACCTTAAGCATTGAACCCTACACCCTAATCCTTGAGCCCTAAACCCTTAACCTTAAACCCCGAGCCCTAAACCCTAAATCTAGATTCCCGATCTCTAATCCCTAAACCTTAAACCCGTAACTAACCCGTAAACCTTAAACCCGTAGCTAACTCCTAAACCTTAAACCCATAACTTTGAACCCCAAATCCCGAGTCATAAACCTTAAACCATGCACACTAACCCCTAAACCCTACACGCTAAGCCCGAGCCTTAAACACTAAACCCTAAACCATAAGGCCTAAATGTTAAATCTTAAAGGTCCGTAAACCCTAAACCCTAAAAAAAGAAATCATAAACCCTAAACCCTGACCCCTAAACCCTAAACTCTAAACCCGAAGCACTAAATCATAAATCCTAAAGCCCTAAACCCTAAACCCTAAACACTAAACCAAAAACACATGAACTCTATAACCTAAACCCTTAACCCTAAACCCTAAACCCTAAACCTCGAGCCTTAAACCCTAAAACCTGAACCCTTTTCCCTAAACCATGAACCCTAACCTTTAAACCTTAAACCCTAACTCCTAAACCCTAAACCGTAAACCCTAAACCTTAAACCCTGAGCCCTAAACCCTAAACCCTATACCATAAACCCTAAGCCCTAAACCCTAAACTCTAAGCCCTAAATCCTAAACCCTAAACCCTAAACCCCGACCCCCTAAACCCTAAACCTTAGTCCAAACCCTAAACCTTAAGCCCTAAACCCTAAGGCCTTAAGCCATAAGCCTTAAGCCAAAACCCTAAACCATGAACCCTTAAACATAAACCCTAAACCCTAAACCCTAAACCCTAAAAAAATAAACCCTAAGCCCAAAACCCACAACCCTCAACTCTCAACCCTAAACCCTCAACCTTGATCCCTAAAGCCCTAAACCCCGAACTCGACCTTTAAACCTTAAACCCTAACTCTTAAACCCCGAACCGTAAACCCTAAATCCTCAACCCTAAATCTTAATCCTTAACTCCTAAACCTTAAACAAGAAACCCTAAACCCTAAAAACTAAACCTCCGAACCCTCAACTCTTAACCCTAAATCGTAAACCCTCAACCCCGATCCTTAAACCCTAAACCCCGAACCATGAGCCATAAACCCTAAACCCTCAACATTGACCCTTAAACCCTAAACCTCAACCTTAAGCCCTAAACCCTAAACCCTAAACCCTTAACCCTCAACCATAAACCCAAAATTCTAAACCCTAAACCATGAACCCTGAGCCATGATCCCTAAACCCTAAACCTTAAAATCTGAACTATGAGCCTTAAACACTAAACCTTAAACCCTAAACTCTAAACCTTGAGTCCTAAACCCTTATACCTAAACCCTAAAACTTGAGCGCTAAACCCCGAACCCTAAATATTAAACCCTCACCCAAAGGAAATTCCTAAAAAGATCATTCAACGTGTTTCAAAGGTGTGTAGGAATAATATTTAAGGTGATCGATGACTCATTTAGTTTTTATGAGAGACTACTTCCTCTCGAAGGCCTAAAAAGGCATTTTTGGTCATTTTGTAGTTAATCGAACACCCTTCGAACAAGATAAAATGAGCTAGTCATGTCACCAAGTTATCAAGGACCATTATTTGTGAAGTATTAAGGCATCATTTGTCTCCATAAGAGACATATGAGCAAAATCATGTATGAGAATCATGAATTTGATTCCATGAAAGGATGCTTTTAGAGCTAGGAAAGGTGAGGGGACAATCTTTATATGGAGCACCATGTTTCTAAGAAGGAGAAATTATTTGAGTTCACTTGATGCAATTCCTTTGGTAATATTCATAAGCATTAGTAACTCATTCAACACCTAGTAGTGTTATCACACCTTAAGGAGGAGGAAAATTACAATCACCTCATTTTGGCCATAGGATAAGAATCCCATTTGGGAACAATCCTCTATCTACAAAGTGAGGATATCTTTTTAGTAAGAAGTAGATAAACATCATAGAGTTAATTCATGGTCACTAAAGTAAATTATGGACCAAATTTAAAAATTAGTACCAATTCAAGTAAGTCTTGGTAGGGCAAAATCCATTTTAGAAGGTCAAAAACCTAAAAATGACTATATGCTTTCCCAAAACAAAGACCGACTACAATATATATGCCTGAAAGTTTTAGGTCGTTTGCTGAAATCTGAATGAGTAAGTACTAACTAGATTAGATTTTGATAAACTATCTTCTAGATTATAACTATGGGAGTTACAAGACCACTTCCATAAGGTGTAGAGTGACCCTAATTTCTTATATTTACTAAAATAAATTTAAAGTATAAGAAATAATAAAATAAATCTTATATTTCACAAAACACGTATAAAACACATATTTATGGTCCATACTACACAAAATGCGTATAAAACACATATGTATGTGATACAAAATGCGTATGCATTACAAAATGCATACGCATTTTGGATTGTTTAAAATGCATACATGTTATGGTTTAGTGATTCCTGAGCCAAAGAAATTACAACGCAAGTGTGTTTTACCAAAACACGTACACGTTTTGATTTTTTCAGATTCTTGTCCACTTTTGGCCCCCAACTTCGTGCACTTACCCTTCTATCTCTCAGTTATTTTTATTCAGGAGCATTAGATTCATTTATATCACCATCTATAGTGGACCAGAGTGGGCTAGTGGTGGCTAGGAAGCCAGATAGTTGGTAGGTTGAGTTGGCGTCTGGGGCCAAACTCATAGTGGATACCTATGTGGAGAGTTGTATACCTGACTTGGGAGTATTCTCCACTACCCTTGACCTTTGAGTGTCACCTTTAGGTTCCTAAGAGGTTGTCTGGGCATGGATTGGCTTGAGTCTAATCAAGCTAAAGTAGACTGTAGAGGAAAGATCATTGAGTTTCAAGATGACCTTGGGAATTCAATTTTATCTCCAAGATTCAAAGCATGTATCCTTGAGTATGATCTTGGCTAAGCAACTCAAGTGAAGTATGCACAAAGAATGTTAGTTATTTGTGATTACGATCAATTTTCGATTAGAGAGTACTTCCGATCATTCACCTCTTGATGAACATGTAATATTGACGTAGTTTACATATGTGTTGATATTCCTATATTCCCACCCCGTAGAGAGGTGGATTTCACCATAGACCTAGTACCAGAGCAACACTAGTTTCTAGGGCACCTTATTGGATGATGACTCCAGAGCTTCATGAGCTCAAGATTTAGCTAGAGGATTTGTTGGAGAAGGGCCTTATTCACCCTAGTGTTTCCCCATGGGAACACCAATTATGGTTGTGAAAAATAAGAACTCTTGTATCAAGATTTGTATTGATTTCAGGAAGCTTAATAAGGTCACAATTAAGAACCGTTATCCACTTCCAAGGATTGACGACTTATTTTATCAGATGAGGGGTGCTAGAGTGTTCTCCAAGATTGATCTCAAGTTAGGATATCATCAGTTGTGAACATTGCAGATGCAAATATTCACAAAATAACTTTTGTACTTGTTATGGGCATTATGAGTTCACTTGTTGTACCTTTTGGTTTGACCAATGCCCCATCTATTTTCATGATCCTCATGAATGGGGTTTTTAAGACCTTTTTGGATCAATTTTTATTAGTGTTCCTGAATGATATATTAACTTATTCTCATTCAAAGTCTGGAACACAAGGAAATTTTGAGGCAAAGCTATAATTTTTGACATATCAAAAGTTGTTTGGGAACTTGGAAAAAGTGCAATTTCTTTTAGATAAAGATTCAGTACGTGGGTCACATTATTTGAGGAGAAGGTATCTTGGTAGATCCCTCTAAGATCCAAGCCATTCTTGATTGGCCAATACTCACATTAGTGACAGAGGTGAGGAGTTTCATGGGATTTGTAGGGTATTACCGCAAGTTTGTATAGGAATTTTCTAGGATTGCACATCTTACTACTTCTCTTTAGGGAAAAGGGAAGACATTTGACTAGTCAGGTAAGTGTGAGTAGGTTTTTAATTACTTAAGGAGAGATTGACCATGGCACCTATCTTAGCAGTAGCAAATCCAACAAGAGAGTTTGTGGTTTACACTGATGATTCATTAGAGGGTCTGGGAGTAGTTCTTATGCAAGAGTGATGAGTCATTGCTTTTGAGTCATATAGGCTCAAGTATTATGAGCTCTACTATCCTACCCATGACTTGGAGATTGCAGTAGTTTATTCATACTCTTCTACTTTGTCATCATTTCCTTTAGGTAGGTCATTTATTTTGAGGACCAATCATCATAGCCTTCAACATATATTCTCACATTGAATCTTAATGCTCATCAACAAGTGTTGGATGGAGTTATTATCTCGAGTATGACATATATGTACACTATATAAAAGGAAAGGATAATTTCATTGCATATGCTCTTAGTAGATGATGACATGTGATTCCTTCCATGACACTATAATCGAATCTTTGGGGCAAGATTCTTTAGTATTTTCTAGGGGAAAAATTCTATGAGGGTGCTATGCAGATGTTTGTGTCACATGGTTCCTTAGAGTGAATATATTCAAGGTGCATTTTAGAGGTAGATGGTCTACTTCATTTTCAGATCCATATTTATGTACTTAAGATAGGTGATCTTCATAGATTCATTTTTTCAGAGGCTCATTGAGCCCTTATGCACCACATCCAGGAGTGAAGAAAAATCACGCCAATCTAAGAGAGTTATATATTATTGGCCTAGTCTTCGATGGGATATAGTAGATTTTTAGCTCGTTTCCTTGAGTGTTAGAGGGTCAAGGCCAAACATTCTCATCCCATGAGGCTCTTGTATACTTACAAAATTCCGAGTGGAAATGGGATGCCATCTCCATGGATTTCATTTTCAGTCTCCCTATGTCTTCTTATAACCATGATGTCACTATGCTAACTATGAACAAATTGACCAAGGTTGGCACTTTTCACCAACCAAGGTCTAGCTATAATGCACTAGCCATTTCCAAAGTGTTTATGGAGGATATTTTCATATTGCATAGGATTCTAAAGACATCATCAATGACAGGGACACCATCTACACTTCAAATTTTTGGACTTCCTTTGAGGCCACTCTAGGAACACAAATTAATTTCAGTTCAACATATCACCTAGAGATAGATGGACAAATTGAGAGGGTTAATCAGGTACTTGAGGATATTTTGAGGATGTATGTGATGGACCATCGAAGAAATGGTAGGATTACCTATACCTTATTGAGTTTTCATACAAAAACATATATCACGAGATCTATCACTATGGCTCCCTATTAGGCTTTGTATGGGTGACCTTGCATGACACCTTTGAGTTGGGATAGGCTAGAGGACACGGTTGTACTTGGTCCATCTTACCTTCAGGACTTGGAGCAACAGGTTATTTTTAGTAGGAAGCGTCTTGAACATGATAGACCATTCCTGGAAGGTGTCTCTGCAGACACTAGAGGACCACTCATCACTTTGTAGTGGGTGACAAAGTCTTCTTGAGAGTTCACCACATAAGAGCCCAATATTTTTCCTCATTTTGTGGGGCCATTTGAAAAATAGAGGTCACAGATATAATTTCCTATCGCTTATCTTTTTCACCACACCTAACACAGCCCATGATGTGTTTCATGTTTCAAGATCTGACATAGATATGTGCCTGATATTTATCATGTATTGGATTAGCTAGCATTACGGTGGAGAACAAAGGAAAGTGGAGGCTTGATCCCGTGCACATCCTAGAGCACAAGATATTCTCCCTTCAAGGGTGAGACTTAGACAAGGTTAGAGTGTAGTGGGACAGATATGATGAGACAACAACTACATGGGAGGATGCTACATCATTGAGGGCTCGATATCCCTATGAGGGTTAATCGGGTACTTGAGGATATTTTGAGGATGTATGTGATGGACCATCGGAAGAAATGGTAGGATTACCTATACCTTATTGAGTTTTCATACAAAAACATATATCACAGATCTATCACTATGGCTCCCTATTAGGCTTTGTATGGACGACCTTACAGGACACCTTTGAGTTGGGATAGGCTAGAGGACACGGTTGTACTTGGTCCATCTTACCTTCAGGACTTGGAGCAACAGGTTATTTTTAGTAGGAAGCGTCTTGAACATGATAGACCATTCCGAAGAAGGTGTCCGCAGACACTAATGGACCACTCATCACTTTGTAGTGGGTGACAAAGTCTTCTTGAGAGTTCAGCCACATAAGAGCCCAATATTTTTCCTCATTTTGTGGGGCCATTTGAAAAAATAGAGGTCATGAGATATAATTTCCTATCGCTTATCTTTTTCACCACACCTAACACAGCCCATGATGTGTTTCATGTTTCAGTACGACATAGATATGTGCTTGATATTTATCATGTATTGGATTAGCTAGCATTACAGGTGGAGAACAAAGGAAAGTGGAGGCTTGATCCCGTGCACATCCTAGAGCACAAGATATTCTCCCTTCAAGGGTGAGACTTGGACAAGGTTAGAGTGTAGTGGGAAAGATATGATGAGACAACAACTACATGGGAGGATGCTACACCATTGAGGGCTCGATATCCCTACCTCTTCCAGTGACTTCCAGGAGGAAGTATAATTTTAGGAGAGGGGGATGTAGTGCCCACATCTTCCTATAGTAGTTCTTTTACTAACTCATTACTTCTATTTTATTGTGGACATGGACTTTAGCATAATTTGGATACTATAGGACCTTATTATGGTTATTTTGACGACACATGTGGTCATTTGGGCACATATCACCAAGATAGTATTATGGATCATTATCTTAGCTCTTGCATAGTATGGTTTGGATAGAAACATGTTATGATACAATTGGTTTCATTTCACATGTGATGTATTTACTTATGGTTTTTTCATATACTTGGTTATCATTTGAATTGTAATGGCTAATTGGATGTCGTCATGTATTGATTAAATGGATAGTATAATTTGAGTTACTATGGATGTATATGATTAGCGTTTATGATCTCATACTAGTGTTTATTATGGTATAGTTAGTGAGATGTATCCATGATTTATTTATTGAGATTTTATATTTGATATATTTTATTGGGCATGTATGTTTAATGTTTGCATTGAGTGTGTTGATTATAGGGCATGGGAGAATGTGGGTTTCAGAGTTGCACCATGGTTTTGCACAAGTAGCGATTGATTGGGTCGAGTCTTAGCCATGCTTTAATGTGTGAAACATTATATTTTTGTTGCATGTCATGTTAGGGCACCATGGGTGATCCCTAATTGAAATTTTGTTATTTGTAATTTATTTTAGTCTTGTTTGAGCTAGTTTAGGGACCTAGTGGTCCTTACATGTGTTAATTTTGTTTTAGGTTAATTAAGTATGTTGTTAAGGTATGAGACCACCTAGTTTTCATGTGGGTGAGCCCCACCACCTTAATTGTCGTTCCATTGAGCCCAATATTGAATTTGGGCTAAATGTGGCAATTTTGGGGACCTCTTTTCATTTTGGGAGCTTCCCTTTCATGGAAAAGGACCCCTTGGACTCTACCTATGGGTAGGGGTTACCTATGGCTAGTGGGGTATCTTTTCAAGGCCAACTAGGATTTTCCTCCCATTTGACCCCTCACACATCAATATATATTGTAAGAGAGGTCAATTTTTGTGTTTCTTAAAAGTTGTAGGGTGTTGGATTTATTTTCATTTTGGGGAATTTGGGAGATTACCTCCTAAATGGGATTTATTTTATTCTTGTTGTGTTTTTGGGAATATTTTGTGGGGAGATTAGAAGGATGACACATGTCACCCTCTCATTTGGAAGGATTATAAATTGTTATTATTTTTATATTCCCTCATGGAGAGGGTTTGGGAATTTTTGGTCATTATTTCTTTTGGGTGTTGCAGATTTTGGAGAGTTCTTGTGGAGATTGGAGCTTTTGAGTGTTGGATTGCATAGATTTTTTGGATAGCTTGATTGAGGTAGGTATCCATGTATTTATATTATTTTTTATTATGGAAATATAATGCGAATATGATATAAAATGACATCTTTTATGTTGTTGTTGTGTGTTAGTATATGGGAGTGTTTGGGAAATTATTTTCTTGTTTTATATTTTTGCATCCATCATGCATTGTGATGGATGTTTGAGTGCTAGGAAAGAGTTAGAAAGACCCTTTTTACCACATGTCTCGATGGGAAATCCATATTGGTCTTCTTTTATTCCTCGACTCACATGGTTTGATGTGGGGAAGTATTTTCATATGATTTGAACTTTCTTCCCCAACCTTGGTAAGGAAATCATATATGGTTTGAAAATAATTCCAAGGAGGAGGCTTGGTGCATGGGTTGGAAAGATAAGGAGGGTGCTTGGAGATTTTTATTGTGTTTCTATGGTTGTTTCACACTTGGCTTCATATGGGATTCTTTTCACTCTTCCCCTTTTGGGGAAAACATGGATTTTCCCCTAATGTGTTAATGTTGTTTGTTTTTGGTTGTTGTATGTGTTGAAAATGTATGCTTGTGTGTTTTTACCCTTCCCTATTTACTTTTGCAACTCGATTCATGAATCATCTCTCTCCCATGGGCTTGGAGGGAGGCTAGAATTCCTCCATGTGTTGGAGATGGCATGTAATTATGCCAATAGGTTGGGAGGTAATCGAGCCCTTTCTTCATATGTTATCAAGACCATTTTGTAGTGGAAAACATGCATTTTTAGCTTGGAACTTGGTGATGAAAAGTTGGTGATTTTGACATGTTGTTCCCCATTTTAGGGGAGGATTTTCCACTTGGATTTTATTTGGATCTTGTAAAGATGTTGTAGACTTTTTTATATTCTCCCATCTTGGGATGTAATTGTATCTTGCACCTAAAAAAATGTTGTATCATCTGTTAAGTTTTCTCCTTCCTTGGTAAGGAGCTTGAATGGATGTATTTGATAGATTGAATCTTTTAATTCCTCCTTGAAAAGGAATGTATTTATATTCAAAGTTGACCTTATTTTCATGATTGAAATGAAATTCTATTCTTGCTTTCATGTATGTGTTGTAAACATGGTTTCATGGGAATTATAGTTATGATATTAGCTATTTAAAAGTAATATGATAAGGCTTGGGTTATGAGATAAAAAATTTATATTGTGATATGCTTTGGAATGAAGGTTTGAGGGAATGAATCTTTGTTGAGCTCATTAAATGGGTACTATTGTCCTAATTGTTTTTCTTGTTCAAATAAGAGAACTAACTCATACTTATTAATCATTAAGGTATATCAAATGTTGTTTTTACTTATTTAAGTAATGGAAATAATTAAGACTGACTTAGTTGTTGAAACTTTTAGTTATTTTGTAAGGAAATAACTCCATTTACCATGTATGTTGTAATCTTGTTTTTCAAAAAATAGGAATGCATTTTGCATTGTAAAGGGAATCCATATTGTAGTTGGAAATTGGAAAAGTATGTGTAATTTATATCATCTTTGGGTGAAAGACAACATTAAATACTCACAATTTTAAGAAGGCATTTGCTTATTGATTTAAAATTATATTTATAAAAATAAATAAATAAACTCCGGTATAAAACTTGCTCATAAAATTTACTTTTACATATATATATATATATATATATAATAAACACAGTATAAAACTTGATTTAGTTGACATGGCGAAAATAATATAGATTTTATCATTTGTGCCTTTAATACCCAAGTTTGAAATTGGGGATTATATAAACTCTAATGTAAGTTGTATTTTATATATAATTGATTTTAGTTTTTAATCAAAAATATGAAAATGAACAGTGTTGCATATTGTCTTAAACCAAAGCCATATTTTTATTGGTATGAAGTGGGAGGGAGGGAATAGGCTGAGGATTTCCCAACCTCACATCCCACACCATACCCCCTTCCCTCATTGTTATGGCTCCATGGTGGAGTGACGCCACCTCCTCCATATGCGAACCATTCGATATATGTCACAACCTTTCGATTGAAACTGCGATCGTGCAAATAAATTTGAATTGCCATTTTAGTGCATATACATACATACATACATACATATGTATGTATGTATGTATATATGCTATCTATGTATGTATGTAGGTGTGTATATGTAGGTGTGTATGTATGTATATATATGTACCCCTTTGTAAAAAAACAAAAGAAACCAGAAAATTTCTGGTTATGGCCAACACAAGTAAATAAAAAGAAAATGAATAATAGTAAGATTTCATTTGGGAAAATAATCCTAAACATCACCAATGAAAGAGTAACTTTCTTCTTCCATGAGAAGAAGCACAAAGAAAAATCCTCCATAATATTTCCTCCTCTTTCATCCTTTCTTCAAACGCTACATGTACAAAGGAAAAACACAATAAATAATGGAAAGGAAAAGAAAAGAAAGCATATAGGATAGGATTATGGCATTTCTAGAATCCCTAGGTTCGATGATTTAGATTTTCCGTATCCAAGGGCCTAAAATAAACCCTACACCTTTTTAGTTATGGGATTTGAAATGCCTTTTCAAAAGGGGTGGGGTGAAATTAATATATGGGGGTGGGGAGTTAATTACATGAGGTGGGTTTATTAAATGAGGTGAATAAATTAAATGAGGTGCCTTAGGGAAACTCTTAAAATAAAATGATTTACTTATTATTGAGAAAATGCAATGGGTGATAATATTATGAGGGGAATTTAATTGTTTAGGGGATAATTTTAAATAAAGTGGCCCTTCTAATATTGAGGGGATATTTCTAAATTATTTGACCTCTTTAATATTGTGGGAATAAATAAGTGTTATTAAATGAGTGGGTTAATTTGAATTTTAATGGGGATAGAATATTACTTTGGAACTTAATAGTTCTGAGGGCTACCTCTAACTGATAACATTAGGGGGAATCAAATAACCGTGATTTAATATGTATTAAAAAATTATCGGAATTTTTGGGTAGTTAGGTTTAGTTTTCTAGTGTTAAGTTTTGAGGAATTACACAAATATTCTCTATTTTTTCCATATATTTCTTTTATTTTGTTGTGTTTTGGTGGTTATCTTACAAATTACCAAATATAATTTTTGAACAATTTTTTAAGATACAATTTCTTTTTATGTATGTACAATCATGGACTTCATATTTGTAAAGTTATGATTATATTTTTAAGGTTGTTTTGACATTTCTTTAGGTCAGTCATATCTTTTAGGCAATCTATTGTGTCAAAAAAAAATTCACTTATTGTATGTTTACTTGTGAATCAACACAATCCTATTTTATATCCAGAATTCTTGAATTACACAAGTACATTTATTCACTTAATACATGGAAAAAGAGATAGAAAAACTTATTCTTAATTTATGTATTCAAATAACGATCATATCTAAAGTGTTCATATATTATGCCGAAGGCATTCCCTATGGTAGAGGACCTCCGGACGTTTCTGCAACTGTGCTAAATTTGACAGCCTTTTAGACGTTTTTCAAACGGGATTAAATTTGACAGCTGTTTGCACGTCGTTTTTACTTTGCATGCAATTTTTAACTCGTTTCTATTTTTAAGATCCTATTTTTAACTACTGTTTTTTTGAATCCGCCCTAATTTAGAAGCCGTTTGTTCGGTTATCTCGTCAAATAAGGAGTTTGTATTGACGATTAAGATGAGAAAGTGAAGGGTGTTGAATAGGCGAGACGAGGGTTTTGTTAGAGTCGGCGACAGCGGTTGTTTGGTATGAAACTTCAAATTTCTTAGCACAGAGCCTCCAAACAGAAAATCAAAAATGGAAAGAATTTCACCTCAAAGGAGTCTGTAAATGTTCACTGAAAAAACTAAAATTGTAGGAGTATTAATTAAACAAGTATGTTTTTTAATTTTGAAAATTCATGGCATACGGAGTTATATTGTTTCCTTTTATTTGTCCCGATATTTACTCGGATATTTCAAATATATTTCTTAATATTTTTTACAAGGTCCTAGGGCTTAAGATGGACCGAATCTTGCTTTTGAAACTCTATTTTTAATCTCAAGTTTTAGGATTTCTCCGGCCTTCTGTTTCTTTATTTTTTATGATGGTCTATCTATGTTGATTACGATTAACGAAATTTTAGTTTATTAGTAGCTTGGAATGCTTTGTGCCTCACTGGCGAGTCAAAAAGATGCAAAGTCCGAAACTATAATATATTCCAGATACTGGATGTCTAGAGAAACAGATAAACACAACACGTGGGGAAACATGTACTTTGAATAATCTCCAACCCAGAGAGACTACAAAAATGACAATTCTGAATATTTTATATCGATATTTCTTTCAACAAATAAAATGTATATCACAATCTTTTTTTGTATTGTTGAAAGCATGAGTTGTAGCCCAAGGAAAAAAAGAAATAGGAGATGTATGTCTCCACTCTCCAATATTTGATGCCATGAATATCCACCATCAATTGTCTCGTTGTTTCGTGGGAACAGAAAAATAGCAGACGGATAATTCAATATGGCTTAAACCCTGGTTTGTGAAATAAAGGAGAAAATCAAATGTGCTTCATAATAATCTGCAATTAAAACATAAAAAAATTGCAACAAATAAAAATTCACCATATATCTTACCTTGAAATTAGGGTTGTTTGTTTGCTCTGACAAATTGAAAAACATTTAGCTACTTCTAGATGCACACAGGAAACAAACATTTCTGCCTACAGTGACCTTACAGTTTACTTTGTCTCCTGGGTGGTTTCAGAATTATAGACATGGATGTGTCATAGAAGGTGATCTGACTAAAGTTGAATGTATTATAATGAAACAGAGGAAAATTTCAATCAACGTGGCAAGTATCATCAGAATAAGGAGATCAAAACAATGTTAATCCATAGAACATACATCTCACAACACTTCATTTTTCAAGGGCAGTTGTTTGGTGTCAGTTTTAGAATGTACGTTTTTTTGCGGTTCCAAACAAAGTGTTCTATTCTATAGCTTCCATACCAGATTTAAGATTATGTAAAAACAGAAGAATGCCCATAACGGATAATCAGGATTACCTTTACACAATTTTTAGGATTACATTACTTTGGTTCTTACTTTACTTCCTCACATAAGTGTTTGTTTCTTAACTTGTGTGATTTGTGTGAATGATAAACATTACCCAAAGTTGATTGAAAAGTGTGTAAGAAAGTTATTAGCTAGAGCGTGGAATGTTCACATGGGTCCCATATGAAGTGTATAAAACCAATCAAGCACACATTTCTTAAGGCCATGTGAAAATAATTTAGTAAGCAGGGTATCATCATGCATATAATCCATAACACATGCCATGAAAGCTCAAAGGTGTTATTGAGGGTTGATCTTGCCATTGCAAAAGGAAAGATATAATGGTGTAAAGGCAAGATGTAGAGGATAGTTGAGAAATTCAGGTGTTAAAGGATTATTAAGTAATCCAATGGAGCTTGTGGTGATTTTTGTTAAAAGAGTTAGTTGTACTTGTAAGGCTTGTATTTATCAAAGGAAAAAAGAGGAACATTATCCATATATGATGGGATAGGTCATTTTGTAGAAGCCATATGATTTGTATATAGAGTAGCTTGAGGAACAACTTGCGATGTTCCCATAATTGGCATATTAGGTGCATTTGAAGGTGGGGTGAATGCTTGAGGAACAACTCTTGTGACTGAGCTCACTGTGTTATCAATGCTTTAGAATAAATGTTAATAGTGGGTTTCAAGTAGCCAATTATATGTTTTTCCCTTCATATGAGCTTTATTGTTTTTTTAGATAGATATAGGAGCTTTATTGTCCAGTGTATATTTCAAGATCATGAGTCCAACCACTAGATTCCCTAACATGGATGGGGATAACATCAAACCTCCCTATACAAGAGTTTAATTGGTATTGGGACTCCTTTTGATCTATATAATTTTTTTATTTTTATAAACAATGAAGTATGAAAAAAGTATGGTGTGTACAATGCAATGTAAACACCGAACCTATATGTTATTTGTTTTAGAGGGATAGTTATTACTTTTGTAGTTGATGTTTTAATAAGGGGTGTGATTGGTTTTATAAGTGTAGAAATATAGATGAACCACTTCATTTAAATGTTCTATCTCTACATTTCTAACTTGTTACAAATTCGTACATATACATTTACCAATTTTATATCATGAGTGGTAGTGTTTTGTAGATTTGTTTATTTGAACTAAACATGAATACATGAAGATTTTTGTACATGTGCAGATTTAATATCATGAGTGGTAGCCTTATGTAGTGAATATGACATTGGTAGTGTAGATATATTTAGTTTTATTAACTTCTTTTTTCACTTTTTTGTAGGGTATTTGTGATTCTCATTCTCTAGCGGTAAAAAGAAAGAGCGTTGTCTCTAAACAAACTTGAGGTGGGTTTCAATATTGATTCAAGTATTTATTCATTTGTTTTGTTTATTGCATGCTATGGTTTAAAAAATTATTGTAGAGTGCTTTCATGTTATTTTCTTTTGATTGTTACATTTATATTTAGACTCCAATCCTTTTTCCGAAGTGACATGTGGGGGCACGTGCCTTTGTCAATGACAGGATTCATTATGTGTTGAGGGGCTCGTTCCCCAATGAGGCCATTTCGAGCGTCCCAAGTTAGACGTTATTAGACCGATCAGCGATAAGGCTTTTAAAGCTTCCCGTCATACCTAAGAACATCTTGGTGGACTAACATACTTATTTTCCCTCTCCAGTTTAATATGATGTAGACTAGAAACACAATTCCCCTCCCCACAATGGGATTGACATTAACTATGCCTCACTTGCAAAGGGAGGAAGAT
Source organism: Taxus wallichiana var. yunnanensis (assembly GCA_018340775.1). Taxonomy (NCBI): domain Eukaryota; kingdom Viridiplantae; phylum Streptophyta; class Pinopsida; order Cupressales; family Taxaceae; genus Taxus; species Taxus wallichiana. The sequence continues at coordinate 80,765,026 of CM031236.1, read as the reverse complement.
TTTAAGCGTATTCAATGTGTTGTTAATGTTTTGCATTATAGGAAACTGAAACCACCTAAAATAGTGATAGCTGAAATGATCAGAGATCACCTCCACCTGATGCCAACATCCCCAATTTTTCTCTCCAAAATCCAAACGATTGGAGATCATTCACGAGGCTTCTGCTTGATTTATGATTTGAACAAAGATGCCTTTGAAATATGAACCACCCCACAAATTGAGGAGAATGGGAATTCCAATCGAGGTTTACGTAACTGGACAAAACTACAATAAACATGCAAAGAAAATTGCACAAGCAAAAAGCAAGAAATTTGATTTTTAAAAATAGCTTGTAGTGGTTAGTTTATAAGTGTTTGTTTATAAGTATTTTTGAAATAAATTGTAACTCATTCCAAATATTCCATGTATGTATTGTGGCAGTATATATCCAACAGAGAATCAAACTTATCCAACACATGTTCATTTTTTGTTATCCAACAACTATGCTTTCCTAATTTCTTTATCATTGTGTTTCCATACAAATACCTATAGTCTTCTCACTTCAAGTGTACATATTGTTCTTATTGTTTTCCATTCTATTTGCTTAACATAATAATATGTAATTCATTTCAAATAAATGCATGTATATATTGCAGTAATGGAACATATGGAGCATAGAATCTAAATTTTTAACAAACAACAACAACAACACATTTTTAATGTGTACTTCATATATTTGCACAAAAATACATATAGTTTTAAAATGCCATATAGACAAACAACCATACAAATTTTAGTTGTTTTCAACCAAAGCTTTGTACATTATATCACTTTTTGCATATTGAATTGTTAAAGGGTTAGACTTCATGTTTGCACTTTTTAGAAAATATAAAATAATAAGGAAGCCAACTTTAAGGGTTCTCATTCTTTCAAATGCATGATTTCATGATTGATTGCCCTACAAGTTTACATTTTCCACCATATATTTGCAGAATTCTCACAATCTCAAGCATATTTTAGTTGCCATGGAAATAACTTTGACACACGAAGGAATTTCTCAATTGATTGAGAGCAGTTCCAATGATGACCAGACATTTCAAATACTGCACTTGAGCTCTCTAAGGTCCATTCTCAACACGGGAGCCCAACATCATGTTGACCTTTCAAATGGGATACATTTTCAGACAACACTTCTACCCTCTAAATTTGCAATTCATATAACCGACAAATCAATACAAGAAGGCTCCATCATGTGCTTACAAAAATGCCTCATTAGAATGATCAAAAGTGAACTATAAGCTTCATCTCTTGCTCAATTACCAATGTACATAAACTCCCTATATCAATTAAAATTTCTTTCTATTTGTTTTTTCCATCCGTTGCTTAGTTCTAATTCTATCCTATTTTTCTTTTCCATTGCAGCATCGTTCTTATCATTGAAATGGATGTTGTTGTTGAAACACATTTGGTAATCGGTGCTCCAATCCGACTACCAACAAATGCTCTCGAACACAGTCAGTTTCTGCAAATAGATGCAAGTGTAAACTGGGTTAACAAATATTTTGTGAGAACACCAACTAAAATAAGTGCTTTGAATACATCCATGCGCATGTGGTCCATAGAGGACCGTGCCCTAGAAAAACGACCCTTTGTCAATATCACAATGCAAGGGAAATGGATACGTGTTTGCATTTGATTTTTTTTGATCATGAAGGAGGGGAAATCCACATCACTTATTTTAATGAGGTCGCGAAGCATTCTATGAGAAGATTGAGAATGGGAAGCTATATACAATTTCCAATGAAGGATTGCAAGGATTGTTAATGCAAAGCTATGTTACAACCATTTGAACAATGCTTTGGAGATTTTCCGCACCCTTCCTCAACCATATCTCCACTCATAGCAAATTAAGATACAATACCTTCCCATAGCTTTCACTTCACCAAAATCAAGGAATTACCTACAAGCGTTGAAGGTTCTACGGTTGATTTAACCGGCATTGTTGTTATGATGTCACCATGCTCAACAATTCATCGGTATGACAATTCTGAAACAAAGAGAAGAACATTACAATTAAAGGACATGTCGGGTTTCGAGTGTAAGTGTCACATTTTGGGGACAACACTTAGATGATATAATAAATGAACTTGAAGACATGCTTTTATCTATACCACTCTCTTTCGCCTTGAAAGCTACCCGCATCTCCAATTTTAATGGAAGCTCAATGGACACTATTTCAAGAACCAAATGTTACGTCAACCCTCAAATTTTAGAAACAAATACACTTCATAGTTGGGTTGATTCCGATGACTACTTCCTTCCTAGGTGCCCTCTATTGCAAGCCAATTTCTAGGCCCTCTAAAAATCTCGACCTCTCAGTAATGATGATTTTGGAGGTATAAAATATGGGGAACACCGAGAGAAATGAATGGGCCATGGTTAATGTAGAAATCACGAATATCAACATGGACAACTATTTTTACAAGGCATGTCCTCTTCAAAAAGTTGACAAACAATGCGGGAAAAGATGAGAGAGAGTGGTAATGGTTCATGGTTATGTTCGAGTTGCAACAGAAAAGTTCAAAACTATGATTATAGATATGCACTTGAGGATCGATCTAAAGGACCCAATAGGAGAACTTCAATCAGTTACCACTTTTGATGAGACAACTGAGTTAATCATGGGTGTTGCAGCTAGCGACCTCCATATATTGTCTATAGACGAAGATGCGACTAGTGAAATTATAAGTAATGTCATCGATAATGAATATTGTTTCACACTTTTAGTTGAAAAAGAAACATATTGCGAAAACAACGGATTGAAATGTGTCATCCTCAGTTCAAAGAAAGTGGAAAACAATGCAACTCCTCCATAACCTTTACGCAAGGATTTCCAACCCACCCGTCCCTTCAAACATTACACCCTCACTCATCCCATTCTATACTTTGAACTATCACTGCTATGTTTCTTATTTCATATCTATGTTTCGCTTTTTTCCCTACTTCAAAAGAAAACTATTGAATTCCCTTATACACTGACATACTATTGTCTCCTTCTATTATGCGGATTGTTAGTACTTTTAAGAAAATAAATATTAAAAAAATGCAATTTTGTTATGTATGTATTTACATCCTTCTGTAGTATGTGAACACATTGTATGTTTCTATATATCTAATACTCTTTTCCTTAATAAAAAAGTAGTTTCTCAAAACTCAAATTGTTACCTCTTTTGTGAATTTCCCATTGGAACTCCACGTGCATTATAATTGAATTTAGTTTTAAATTTTCACTTATTTCTACATTTGTTTTTCATCAAACTATGTATCGTTCCTCTTAAACCAAAATGATCTTTATTCAACAAGGTTGTACTCCATAATCTTGTGACTTCGCAATCATGTTGACTCCTACAAAACGAGCCCAACGAAGAGAGAACTACGCAAAAATAAATTACACATAATCTGTGAGCAACAACAACGTAAACTAGAGCATAGAACAATGAAAATATCTAATATCTTTCAATTTACAATGACCAACAACCTACAATCCCCTACATTCCAATCTTGCCATAAAATACAACTCTTTTCGAAGAATTTCCAACCAACATTCCGCATGTAACTTTTATGGAAAAAAACTTTCAAGAGCATACCACTTCCTTCCGTAAGAACCCATCTTTGCTAATAACTTGTCACTTCCCCAAATGTATGCGGGATGCCACATGAAATTGTGTCAAATCTTGACCTCTCTTCAGTTCATCCCACATATACAACCAGTTTCTCCTCTCCTTCAGACTACTTTCCACCTTGTAATCCACAAATGACTAAAACAAAACACCCCACCCCTTCCAATACACAAAGATTTCCCATATCCCTGCTCTCTTCACTAAATTTTGAATCCCAACGTTAGTTTCACAAAAGAATAGATTTGTTGGTGAACATCCAAACTTGCTCAATCTGTTTGGAAAATTACCCTGGAATTAAAACAATTTCCTTTGAAGGCTTTCCCTCGTGTAACAGATGCAAAAGTGAAAAACAAGGCCACCGCTTCTCTTCATGGAACAACATGGACCCTAAAAAATAGCCTATTGTTCTTGTGTCTTTAACCCAAATCGAGGAGATGCTTATCGCACGAGTTAATCCATTCATGCAAGTCACCCAAGTACGTGGCGGGAAATACAAATACTCAGGACACACCATAAGCTTCCCGCAAAACATTAGTTCAATAGCAAAGACCCTACCCCACCACCTTGGAGATTTGGACATAGTTCTCATACAAAGGGAAGGATCTAATTTAAAAAAATTGATTTCTACATCAGTAGATCTCATGTTTGTGCAGCCTTGCAATATAAAATCCAACACGACCCCTATTACAAAGATGTCTTAATCGTGAGGAAGCCCTTTCCTCACTACCATCCGAATCATCAAATGTTTTCTCCTCTCTCAACACAACCACAATAGAACTACCCCAAATGCAAACTTGCTCTACAACTCATGGTAGTGGTGTTCCCACCCACTTTAATGAAACATATGAACACTCATCATCTTTCATGCCAACACCTCACAATACAAGAATAGAAGAAGAGGAAATCAAACAGTTCTTGCTCAACCACGATGGTAACACTCCATTTACCATGCCATGGCTAGAGCTTGGGCTTTCACCAATAAATGAATACAATATAGAAGGCCTGTTCTCAATGGCTTTCCCAACTTTATTTCTAATAGGAAAAGCAATGTGGCAACAACCCCACATTAAAGAAGTTCCAATGCATGAATACGCACTTCATTTGATGCGTTACCATGATGGGCACTTCAGTTCCCACCCAAGATTTCGTTACTTCCTTCTAAACCTCATAATGCGACACAGAAGCCAGTCCACGGTAGTAGTTTTTATGAAACAAAACACCGAATCTGGAATCCCTCCAACAATTAGAGAGTTGCAAAGACAACTACTAGAATGCCCCAAAGACAACCTCCCAGATAACTTAATGCGCTTTGGATTGAGCCTTCGAGGGACACGTTCATTCTCGGAAAAAATTAGAAGTGAGCTTTCAGATATGGTGGAACAATTGGGGACACCAACCTTATTCTTCACTCTAAGTGTTGCAGAAACTAAATGGCTAGATCTCCACAATATTATGTCTGGTGAATGCCTAACAGATCCTCGAGCCACACAACATTGGAGAACAATTAACATTGTCTCTAACCCTCATCGATTATCAGCATACCTGCATCACAGATTCACAATATTTTGGGAAGAAATATTACAGAAGGAACTTGGAGCAGTAGACTATTGGTACAGGTAATCAAATCTACTTATTTCAATTTTTTTCCCAAACTACATATCTAATATTTATGTTCCCTCGTCTCGCAGGTATGAATGGCAACATAGAGGCTCCACACATGTCCATGGTTTATTGTGGTTCGAGAATGCACCAAAAGTTGACAAACTGGACTGGGAGGACACAATAGTTATTAAGGTAACAAAACAATACTTTGATAAGTTCGTGTCTTCTTGGAACCCCCACCCAACTTGCGACCGATTAGATTTCATTTGCAGGTCACTCTAGATGACCCTTACTTGTTAGATACAACACAAATTCTATCCACCTCCCGCACAGACCTTGAAGAAGCTTAATCGAGTTCGACCACACTAAACGTTTAGAGCAGACATGTCTACGTAGAAAGAAATCACGAGATACGGTGTAGGTACAACACTCCTTGGGCCACGCAACCTACTTCTTCCTTGCACATTGAAGGTGATGGGAAAATAAAGTACCTCCCTTCTTAGAAACGATGACAGATTGAACATCCACAATCGAACAATGATATACATATGGAGAGAAAATGTCGATTGGCAACCGGTACTTTCCGCCATGCCATTCTTAATTATATTACAAAATATGCTTCAAAGCTTGTGCAACGTTAAGAAACATATCACCAAAGGGTAAGTGCAGAAGTTGATGGACAAATATAGGGTCATCCGTGGACGTCATATTGCAAAAAAACAAAGTGAAATCTCAACTTGTAGGGATTATTAGCTATACATGCACTCTAAATTAGAAAAATTTATATAAATATGAATCGTATCATTGAATTTAGTTTCTAAAATACTAATTTTTGTAAAAAACGGACAAGTTTAGCTATATTAAACACTTAAAATTATATGACTTATTTTTTTTTTGAAAAAAACTTATAAGATTGTAGTCCGTTTGCCCGCATTTTGGATGACCAAATCTTGTTTTTTTTTTTCCTTTGGTGAAAAGTTAGATGTAGTTGTCTATCTTGGGATGGATTTTATTTTGTATTTTTTTAGCAATATTTTTTTTTTTATGATTTTTTTCCGTGAAAGTGGTCTGAAAATATTTAGAAAATGGAGCGCTTTCCGTTTGCCACGCATAATAACTATATCAAAAAATATCGAAATCATTTTTTTTTTTTTTTAAGGTGCATAGAATTTGTCCACGCTTGGGATGGTATAATTTTTATCATATTTTGATAAGCGAAACAAAAGTTACTGAGTCTTAAACGTAGACATGAACATTCACGGGAAAAAATGTCTTAAGGACCTATTGTTAGTAATAAATTATAAAATGATATTTATCTTATTCTATTCACTTTAAAAACAATATTTTTACAAAGCTAAGAGTCTACGCTACGTGATGGCACCATTTTTGTGAAATTTTTTCATTTTTTTAGCATGGTTCAAGTCTTTGGAAGAAGATTTGAGGTTTTTGATCTTTCGCACTTCATAATGACCTTCCATAGCTTTGGTTGGGAAAAACAAAGATTTTCCGAGGCTAAGGTTCGGAAAATAGCTCGCTGATCGTGGTTTTTGTAAAAATATACGAATGCGGTTTATAAAGCGTGCTCGTGGTTTATAAAGCGTGTTCGCGGTTTATAAAGCGCTTTGCCTTTGTTTATAAAGCGCGCTCGCTTTATAAAACATATTTACACACATCCCAACGTCGAATTACCATGTGATTTTCTTTCGACCTTACCGATGAATTCTTGCGAAATCTGTCTTTTTCGAGCACGTTTTTTTATCACGAAAGCAAAACATCATGGGAGACAAAAAACGAAGTCAAAAAGGAAGTCATTAAGTAAAAAAACACCAGGCAATTAGAGGCAAACAAAATTGAAAATCTTTGAGCGAATGCGGAAACTTCGTGAATCTAGAAGAGGTTCATCTTCAATCTCAACTATTGTAAGCAATGAAGAACTAGGTAATGTTTCTCTTTGTCGATGTTGAAGTTGAATTGAATACTCGTGATGAAGAAGTTTTTTGTCGATGTCAATGTTGAAGAAGAATTAAATACTCATGATGTAGCAAATGTTGAAATTGAAGGAGACAATGAAAATGTGAATAAGGAAATTCATGTTGAAGCTGGAGACAAACAAAATTTGACAAAAACACCTCCTAGAATTTTACATAAGAAACCTAATTTTTTGATTGAAATTGATGAAAACATTTTGAAACCAATGTCTGAAAAACTTTTTGAACGACAAATCAGAAGAAAAGCTACTGAAATTTGGGATAATCATTTTGAAATTTTAAATGATTCCCAAAGATGTCAGTTGTTGGTTAGTTTGATGAAATTGATTAAAATGAGACCTACATTAAACACCTTAGGATTGACAACATCTAACATACGTGGTCAAACCTCTACAATTGTTGAAAACCTTCATGATGCATATCACATTGTTGGTGTCAAGAGACGCACTAGGGATAGTAATATTGTGCGTCGTGTACTTGCTACTAGTGTTGTAAGTGAATCAATAAAAAAACAACGTTTGATTACGCAAACAAGTGAATGTTGCAAGTTAATCGAAAAACTCTAATGAAAGTAATTGAAAGGCGTAATATCCTTGATCACTCAATAATGTCGATTTTTGGGCATTTTACGCTAGAGCACGCGTAAGGACAAAAATAATTCTGATGCTATAAGAGAAGTTGTTATTAAATTTTGGCATGATAACACTAGAGTTTCACCTAATACAAGAGATGTTATAAAATGGAGAGTTGGTTCTACTAATCGTGAACCACATCCAAAGCATTTCTTAGATATGACTCAAACTCAATTTTTCGTAAGTTTGAACAAGAGAATTTGGAAATTAAAATTAGTCAACATTTTTTTGAAATGTTGAAACCATTCTATGTGAAAATCAACGATGCTCGCACCACTTGTTGTTGTAGGCAACATGTTGAATTTGCGATGCATTATATTTAAATTTTTACGTATTCGTTCTATTTTCATTACGAAACTATGTTATCGAATGTGGTGTTCAAGTTCCACCAATATCTTCTAGGGATTTCATTCCTACTATATTTTGTGAAAAAGAAGTTGGACAATTTTTTTATAGTCGGGATTGTTTAGATGGAAGTTGTAGTACATGCGCGGCGGATTACCTAAATTGGAAAGTTGCATCCATGAGCAAATGGAAGGTACAATAGGACATAATTTAGTTGAATTTGATAAATATAAATCAGTTGCATACCATTTGAAAGATGGAAAAGAGTCAAACGGTGTGAGCTAGTTCTAACAAATGCCCATTTTTCAATTTATGAGAAAATTTAAGGATGAAATTGTTTATGAGTATGCGAGGCATACACATAGAGCTCGATGGTTGGATGAACAATTCAAGCTATGCAAACACACATTTCCTATTGGTACTATTGTTTCAGTGGTTGATTTTACAGAGAATTACACATTGCAACCACAAATGGAGGTTCAATCGCAATATTACAACTCAGTACAAGTTGCCATTTTTGTGCATATAGCATTTCTACATTTCTTGTATCTGAGAGAATGATCGAAAATTTTAAGAGAGTACCACTTTTATATCGGTGATGATTGTACTCATTCTCTTTGAATTTGTGCAAGGGTGTTTCGGTTATTTTATGGAAACTTGTCGATAGGGACATCCACTTCAAACAACATTATATATGGTCGAGATAATTGCACGTCTCGGTTTAAGAATGCACGAATGTTTTATTGGATGAGAAGAATGCATGTCAAGATGGGTGTGCGACATATTTGGAGTTTCACTCCTCTGAAATTTGGACATGGAAAAGGAGAGCATGACGGTGCAGGGCATGTGTGAAAAGATCTCTTGCAAGAGAAGAGTTGAAGTACAAAGATGGTGCTAAATTAAAAGATGCGAAAGAGCATAGTGGAATGGTGTACACCGACAACATGACCTCCGAGGTTCTCAAGAAAATTCCACGGTTGCGAGATATTTTTGGTTGATAGAGGAAAAACATATTGCTAACTACAAGGATTGTATGACACTCAGTTGGGTCGGTGATATGCACTCATTTTGTAGCTCGACGCTACTTCGTGGGCCGTATGGACAAGAAATTTGACATGTTTTTGTGCATCTTGTATCGAATTTGTCAACTTTGAGTGTGATTCACAAGAATGGGTGGAAGGATGGATTTGTAGGCCTCTAACTCCGCTTCCTAGTTATCAACCTCCACAAGCATTACAACTTGTTTCTGCAGATGAAGTTACAACATCCAAGGACTTTGTGAAATTTTGATTTTGGTGCGAGACAAGGTATTTATCTAGTTATTTATTTAATTTTTGTATTGAGTTATGTCCATTGAAATTTTAATATGTAATTTAAATTTGAGTTTTTCAACCTTGGTTATTTTTGTAGGACATGTTTTTGCGAGTAATTAAATGAGAAGAAAATGAAGAAGTAAAGACTATTTCTTATGTCGTTGCATCGAGGAAAGAAAGAAGTTGACTTCTCCTATTATAGATGGCGAAGAGATTGAGTATCCTACGGGGTCGGTGGTAGTTCTTTGGAACTTGGCTTGACGGTATCCATTAAAAACTCCTCTGTTTGGGTGTTTGAAGACTTTGAGACACACAGAAAATACTCTTATATTCACATCTAGTTCTAGCGACAAATATTGAGTTGTATAGATATCGAGGAAGACCTAATAACAAGATTCTTTGGAAGGTTCGAAGTCGAGATCATGAAGCAATCTTGCACTATTTGCTTTTCGAGTAGATCCGATCCCGATGGTTCATTGGAATGAATTTACAATGCTCACATGTACAGTATATATTTAATTTCAAGTTTCAATTTATATAGCGTATATATATATTATTTTTTTAGTTTAAAGATCTAGATTTAAGTTTGAATATATTTTATTTTAAATTTGTGTATTTTGTGTGTCATGTATATAGATCTAGTATATGGTTTTGATTTGAAACTTAAATTTCTTTGACTAACAATTTTATGTTTAGGTTAGTGGTGCCAGAAAAGCTTCCACCTTCACGTGGTTGGTATCGTTAGTAGAGAATTTTAAATTCTCGAAGCTAAGAGAAGCTTGAACATTGTTTGAAAAATTTGTAAATTTTGAAAAGTCAAGTTTGTAAATTTTGAAAATGTTGTAAATTTTGAAAAAGTTGCAAATTTTGAAAAAGTTGTAAATTTTGAAAATGTTGTAAATTTTGAAAAAGTTGTAAATTTTGAAAAAGTTGTAAATTTTGAAAACGACTCCTCTAGGTGCCACGGAGTCCGAGTAGTCACTCGTCGAATTTGAATGATATTTTGGTCTCAGGGCTCTTAAGGGACTAAGCCCGAACGAAGTAGCCGGAAGCAATGACCCTTTCGCGCACCGAAACACCGCCTCCTCTAGCGTTCACTGGCCACCGGACGTCTTTGGCGCGGTGGTTCGGTGCCTGGCCCACCGTTTGTAAAATACAAAGCATTTGCAACCTTACACTGGCTCCAATTGCACTACTATTTCGCGCGTTTGCAAACATTAGGACAGCGAGAGCACCGAAATGAGAAGGAAAAAAATGAGAGAGGCTATTGTAGAGGGTCCGTATGCCGAGGTGTCGGATTAGACGAGGCCTCTCTATGTGCCACTTGAGTCCGAGTAGTCACCGTCGAATTTGAAGCGATATTTTGGTCTCGGGGCTCTTAAGGGACTAAGCCCGAAGCGAAGTAGCCGGAAGCAATGACCCTTTCGCGCACCGAAACACCACCTCCTCTAGCGTTCACCTAGCCACCGGACGTGCCGGCGCAAGGGCGGTTGGTGCCACGGCCCACCGTTTGCAAAATACAGCGTTTGACAACCTTACACTGGCTCCAACTGCACTATTTCGCGCGTTTACAAACATTAGGACAGCGAGAGCACCGAAATGAGAAGGAAAAAAATGAGAGAGGCTATTGTAGAGGGTTTGTATGCCGAGGTGTCGGATCAGACGAGGCCTCTCTAGGTGCCATGAGTCGAGTAGTCACCCGTCGAATTTGAATGATATTTTGGTCTCAGGGCTCTTAAGGGACTAAGCCCGAACGAAGTAGCCCGGAAGCAACGACCCTTTCCCGCACCGAAACACCACCTCCTCTAGCGTTCACCTGGCCACCCGGACGTGCCGGCGCAGGCGGTTCGGTGCCACGGCCCACCCTTTGCAAAATACAGCGTTTGACAACCTTACACTGGCTCCAACTGCACTATTCTGCGCGTTTGCAAACATTAGGACAGCGAGAGCACCGAAATCAGAAAGAAAAAAATGAGAGAGGCTATTGTAGAGGGTCCGTATGCGGAGGTGCCGGATCAGACGAGGCCTCTCTAGGTGGCACGGAGTCCGAGTAGTCACCCGTCGAATTTGAACGATATTTTGGTCTCAGGGCTCTTAAGGGACTACGCCCGAATGAACCTCTGACTCTTCCATTTATTCGTCCTCTTCACCTTAAGTCACATGAAAACCTCTTACTTTTCTAGTTGATGAATTTTCAGGGCATTCATAAGACCTATGAGTTACATATTTATTGCATCTAAAACACTTACCCAAGAATTTTCCTCTTACTCTTTGATAAGGTCTTATAGTCTATAATGCCCTGGAACTTTCACCCCCTCAAATAATGACATATCATTTTCAACCATGGATATTATAAAAAACTAAGATTACAAATAATAGATTAATAAAATTAAAATTAATTTAATGGGGGAAGTAATTGTGTACAGTTTGGTGCGTGGTTGAAATGGAAGAGGAAAATAATGGCTCGGGAAGTGGAGTGTGGCAGGTCTATGGTAGGGGTTGGTATGGGGTAGTGTGAAGGCATGGGATTTCCTGGAAATCATATGAGAATCCTCCCATCATTTCTGACATGGCATTTTCCTTGCATAATAATACAAATAATTCATTCGAGATAAAGAGGCGTTAACCATGGAAAAACCTAAGTTAATGTTGTAGATTTAACAATAATTGGATAGTTGCAACAAGTACAAAAGAAGAGCACTATTTTATTAAAAATGGTAAAGTAGGGGTTCTGTGCTCCCATAATTTAATAAATATTTTTTGTATGTGGAAAATAAGTAGAAGATTTAGAATTAGGGGGTGTACAATGTCCAACTATATTGAGTTTTCTTCGTCCACGCACTTATGTTGCATGCACTGTAATATTTGCAACATCATTCTTAGGGAGGACAACTACAACCTCATTTCATGTTATTTATATTTCAATTCAAGTAGTTGTTGTATTGATTAATACAATGAAATTTCCCTTTCCTGTTATCCCACATATGTCTCTGCAAGATTTGTCTCTTTCGCCTTTTCCTACGCCAAGTGGGAGATTGAAACTGCTATGGAATTCACGCAATGGAGAAATATTGTTGAAGACATGGGTATCCTCATAAAGATGGCCCTTGATTCTTCACCAAATATAACCAACAGGTTCCCATGGGACCGTTTCACCTTCGATAGCATATTGATTCGATACCACTTTTTTGTTAACATAGTAATATATAATTGGTTCATTGAGCATCCAATATTATAAATAAGGTGTGGAAGTTATGGAATCAATATAATAATTCATATTTTTAGAAGTGACATGTAAACAAAATAAAAAACTAGAGAAAAATAATGAGAAAAATAAAAAGTAATCAACCTACAAAAAATATCCATCTTTCTCACTCCCAAATTCTAAGTCCGCCATTTCATTACTTTTTCTTCATGTAAATTGGTACCTCAAGAATCAATGCACGTTATACATAGCACATCTCTAGTTACTAATACTTAAGTTGGCTTGATATAGAGCTAACAATATTGTTTTAGTTTGAAAAATAAAAATTCAAAATGCCCATGGCACGAAATATACCACAAATAATAATCAGAAAGATACTAGAAAATATATAACTAGAAGTAATACACTAAATCCACCGAACAAAGATCAAAACCCACTTTCTCAGAGTTAGCAATAATACCAAAATAACCAAATTTATAGCCTTATTTAACCAACACACATGGATATATATATATATAAGAATCAAATAAAGTGTGCTCCAGACGCGCACGTCTCTGAAAATATATATGTACATGTATAAGTTCATAATGTATGTATACAGATCTCGAACTAAGCACGTGCCATAATGTACATATGGGACCACATGCGTCGCAAAAGGCTAGATATATATACAATGGACTGTGAATAGATGTACTCATGACCACATATATGTGGCATCCAAGTGGACTATAAATCTACTCATGAAACATCTTCCCTCTCTTCGCCCTGCTAGAAGTAGCACGTCCACGACACAGGGATGTAGTGGAGGAGATGCCACTACGGATTTCATCCGTGTGGTCCTAGGTGTCTCCAAGCATGCCTGCAACCTAACCTGCACATTCATAAACAACAAGTTTTTAACACCCAAAATTTTAAAATACCTTCAAAATTTAGAAACTTGTACAATTTAGTTAAAATGCATGTGCAATCTTACCGCAATGTCATGATCCCTATCGATTTGTTGTTGACGCGTCGCAGGGACAACAATAGACTCACGAGGGGTAAGCTACATACAAATAATTAATTTTCAAATTAAATATTTCACACATATATATATACCTACAAATTTTGATATTGTAGATTTAAGTTTAATAAGAAATAATGAACCTCCAAAATTTAACAAATTTAAAAAATTGTGTACCTCGGTTAGTGGATTTGCAGATGCTATGGCGGTATCTACAGCAGCCTCCACAGTCTGCATATGTGGAGGAGTCTCTGTAGCAGTCATAAGCTATACAAAAAACATGTACAAATCAATTTATTAAAATCTACTTAAGAGCTATACAAAAAACATGTACAAATCAATATTTAGTTACTCAAGAAAGAATAAAAATACATTATTAAATTTTATCTTCTATTTAGGCTAAATACATAGGATCTAAGTTATTAGGGTTTCTACTTTACTGTTGATCATTACAGGTCATCTCGATGTTGTGTGAAAAAGAGCAACACAATGATCACACAATTTCTAAACAAGCAAAGCACTAGAAAGTTGAGAGCTCAACTACCTTATGATCTAAGACTGTAAATTCCTTGTATTAGATTGTACAACTACTACATAGACCATGTACATATCATGTATGGTCTTGAACCTACATGTTTTCCAGTTCTATAATCTTCTTTGTAGAATCTAAAGTCTTATCTTCTCCTGCTCCGCTACCTGTCACATCTAGCTCATCCCAGAATCTTCCTAAACAAGCTAAGTTTCTCTCCCCTCTTGTATATTGATAAAGTTATTGTTTATCACTTAGTCCATTTCAAGTTGGAATGAATTATTTTTGTCATGCTTAATTGATGTTGGAAGTTAATTAGATAATAATTGTCTACCTGTTTATAATCCTTGTACCTTTTTCAGTAGAAATTTTAAATAAGGGTATAAATATGACCAATACATTATAGCTCCTCAAACCCATTATGAGGTGTGGCATAATATATAATAGAATACAAGCCCTTGATTCATCCCTCACACATGGAAACATGCACAAATTTAGCTCATGTTTGATCTATGGGAAGAAACATGGATAACTTCAAACTGGTAGTTTGTTGTTGTTATGGGTACTCTTAAGGAATCAAATGGTCCTTGATGTTTCTTCTTAATTTTATTAGAGTGAGAATAGAGGATCCTTGAATTTTCCAAGGTCACCCTACTAGGTTTTAGTGAATGAATATTTATATATGACCAATCGTTAGATTTCTTACTCAACAAACCTAAAAGTACTACCTAGGTTGACTAAGCCAAGTAACCCTTTTGAAAAAGTTAATATTAGAAGTGTATGGGATAGGTTCGTAGGGGGTGGATAGGTTGGATTTTAACTTATCCTAAACCTACAAACATGTCCATGATGTCTAATAAATTAGGTCTGAGACACATGGAGGATTATATGCATATGTTCAATAACATGTGCAGTGATTTGTGAGGGGTTGGGATGGAGAATACTTGTTATCTAGTAGAAGCGAAGTGGATATAGAGTGAGACATTTCCTTAATTTGTTCAAGTTATGTGTGAATGAGATATATATCATTATAGTTGTAACACGTCATGTTTCCAAGTGTTGGGAATACATTTAGGTACTACAAATTACCCCCATTTCAATATAGTATTGATAAATGTTGGATTAATAGATAAGAAACAAGTAAATACAAACCTCACTTCTTGATCATACAATGATGTTGTAAATTCTTAAATCTCAGTACACCAATCCATATAAAACTTATAATCATATGGAAAGGACGCATAGATTTTTTTAGATAAAGGGTACAAGAGGATTTAACCTTTTTACATTTCTTCATCACTCTTATCATTCATTAAAGAGATTTGTAACTAACTGCGTAAAACTCATGCGAGGCATGCCTAAGAGCTTCAGTTCACGAGAAGATGATGACCCGCCATGAGCTGCCCCTGTGTATAAAAGAGAAAAATATTAATACATGTACAACATACACGTGAAACAAATTATAATAATAATCTAGTGCAATTAAATGATTTATTAAAAATGTAAGTTTGTACAACTTGAAACTTACGTTTGAAACACGCCCAACCATAGATGGGGCTGGCAAGCATGTCAACACCGAATGTTTCCTTCACCGGCTCTGCTATTTAAAATAAAATAAAAAATTAGTTTTTACATGTATGTACATGACGTACAATCATATATATATTAATATCTCAAACATGTGAATTAAACTATTGTACATATATATATTATTTAAATTTATTTAAAATTTACCTGTGAAAGACCAATATCAGTGGCTCCAGTTCCAAAAACATTCCCAAAGCATCTTATCTATAGAAAAAAATCCGTGAACCAGCAAATGATGTCTACTCGCTGAAGGCATACGGCACCACATGATCCATAGTGGTGTGGTGCACTAGAACCGCACCTCCACCAACATCACCGGATGCAACTGGGTGCTATCTTTGGGTGAGAGTGTCATGAGCTCCTCAATGCATGCAATGTATCAATCTCCACAACCTCCTTCTTGTAGGAGGGATAATTCAAGGCAAGTGTGGGGTTTTGGGGCATGGGGATCCTAGGCGACCTACGCGTGCACTAGGTCCAAGCCTGCGTGCAGCCACCACCTCCTCGACCAAAAAAAGTCCGAAAAGTCAAAATTATTCGGGACCTCATTGAGCACAAACTCACAATATAATTTCTTCAAAAAATAAAGAGGAACCTCATTGTTGTTGCATGGTGGATAATCAAAAACCATCCACCATCGGTCCCAAAAATTGTTTTTGATTCTATCATCATGGCACCAATGGATTGGGAACCGTTTGCAAGTAACTGCAGGGGGCATTGGTTCTAGGGTTGGTAAATAATGCACAAATGAGGTCTTTTCCAATTTTTTTGTCTTTGACGGCCGCATGAGATAGTTTATCCGCATACCACCGCCTACAGTCACTTCTAAAGGTGTTCCATCTATGTATTTGGTTGGTTGCAGACTTGACTTCGCCAATCAATGTTTGCAATGTATTAGCTAAAGTCATGCGGGATGGATTTGTAGCATGGTTTTGTCTTATAGTTTGAATTAGGTTCTCAATGACAATTTTATTTTCTTGGATTCTTCCAATGATATTATCTTGCATTCCTGTTGGCTCAGTGGGGATAGAAGGAGCCACAGGGGGCGGATCTATGTTTGGAGGAGGGTTTTGAGGAATGTTCGGAGGGTTTTGAGGAATGTTCGGTGGGTTTTGAGGAATGTTTTGACGGTTTGCATGAGCCCGAGCTTGCCGACCAACTGATAAAACAATAAAATTGTATACATAAACAAACAATTCACAAAACCCATGAAAATGCCAAAAAAAACCTAAAATGCAAAAAAAACAACCTAAAATGCAAAAAAATGATTACAATCGGGGACTTACCTCCTCGTCTTGGCGGCATGGTTGAATCTATCGCTATCCAGAAGTCCGATGAGCAATTTTGAGATAGTATTGAAAGTGCGAGTGAAAAACGTTTAGGAAAAGTCGCGGTTCGAAATGAAAATTAGGAAAATAACGAGTCGCGGGATACATTAAATTTTGTCTCGAGTTCGCGATCGCGGTTTATAACTGCTGCTCGCGGTTATAAACCGCGATCGCGGAACTAGGTTCGGTAATTACCGAACCTAGAATTCAATAACCGCGATCGCGGTTTTAGGACCGCTCGCGGTTTTAAAACCGCGATCGCGGTACCTTTATTTCAGGTTTTTATGTCCATGGAATTGTCCACCAACTTCGTGCACTTACCCCAAATGCTATCTGATTTTCAAGAGAGGTGAGCGCAGCATTCTCTAAAGCACATATTGCGATCCATAAAATGCTCGGAGAAAGTGTTGTTGAACATGACATAAACACACAAGAAACATGCCACATGTTGCAAAAAATGCCACCGGTATGTGCAAAGTCATTCATTCATATCATTAAATGTTGGAAAAAGATTCGAGACGTGTCGTTGAAAGTGACGCCATGCGCACAACAAACAACCGCTTTTTAGATGCATATAAAGTTCGTCGAACTACCATGGAACACCTACCACTTATTCAAGTTGCTCAAGATCGAGCTACAACAAGAATTGTAAAGGTGATAAATAGAAAAAGTGATCTGACACAAGTAATTGTTTGGGTCCACCCAAGATTTGTGGATGTCCCTACTCAAGAATCAACGTCATATGACCTTTTTCGTTGGTCATAACTCCTATTAAACAAGCCTTTTAGAAATATTGCGTTTGAATTTAGCTCAACCACACATGACATCAATGACACTTGGTACATGTACAAGCACAACTATGATCGTGGCATGTTCTACGCACTACCACGAGACACGGGGACTTGCACGGATGTTAGTTCTAACTCGAGCCTAAATGCAATATTCAACAAGAACCAATAAGAATGGTAGGTCTTCGCACAACTTCACCCCGAAATAACATGGGTCTAGGCAGGTCTTGAAATGTTGGGGAAATGAGATTTTAACATACACAATAATTTGACCATACACGATGTTCCCCATGATTTACTGAGATAAATGGTTCATCATTCATCGAGAGAGAGAAGGCAGACATAATTAAAGACAACATACATGTCACACCACCATCTTCCACACTTCCTTTATCTCCAGAACAACAAATAGCTCTTGATACCATACTACACCATTCAACAAACAAAACCCTTCTACCTCCACTAAGATTGATAATTCAAGGAACGAATGGTAGAGAAAATCATTTTTGATAAATAAAATCTGGAATTCATTCACAACATCAACCACATCTCCCTCACCTCTACTTGTTCTCACCCCTACCGGTGTTTTAGCTTTCAATATCTCCGCATCCACAATCCACGCAGCCATGTGTATTACAATCAAAGAACTGAAACCCCTTGAAGGTAGTGCATTATCATCTTTTCAAGAGTCATGAAACATATAGAATATGTTCTTATTGATGAAATGAGTTTCATTAGGCCAATGTTACTAGGAAAAATTGACACTAGGCTCGCAAAGCTTTCCCACACTCAAGAACATCTGAATTTGGGAATGATCACCATCGTCCTTAGTGACTGGGCAATTATTGCTGATTTTGGACAATCCTCTTTATGCAAGTAATTCCTATGGAGCAACCCTTTGGAAGGGATTTCAATCTTCCATTACATTGCAAACAATATTTTCAAGCAACAAGGAACAACCAATGCATAGGTTTCATTCCAGAATTTACTGCTCCACATGTGAGATTCAACCCCTCTAATTGAGGATTGGGAACTCCTAATATCTTGCATAGACACACACCTAACTCAACAGAGCTAAACATTTTTAAGGACGCACCACATTTGTTTGCAAAAATGATCTAGTGAACTCCCACAACCTACTGAGATGTTGAAGGAATTGAACATTCCGATCGCCCAATCTATTGCTAAAAGTAACATACGGATTGGACTAGGAAATCGATGATGATCGGTTAGAACACAAAATTCATTATGTGCAAACAACAAAAATCATACTTATTGCAAAATCTATGGGTTGATGCAGCCTCATGAATGGTGTTACAGGAACAATCACCGACATTGTCTACGACACATCAATGCAACCACCAACATTACCTTTATTTGTTGTTGTAAAATTTGATAGATACAATGGCCCATGTTGGGATCCCTCCAACCCGTTACATATTCCCATACCCCTATTTCAAGAGGGAATCAAAGACAGTTGCCGATTAAAATGGCCTAGGGATTAACTATCCACAAGTCGCAAGGACTTACTTTGCACAGAGCAACCATCGACATTGGAACCACTAAAAGGCAGGGTTTGACATTCATAGCTTTCTCTAGAGTTCCCTCGCTTGCAAATCTGCACATTTCACCTACTTTTTCATTCAAGAGATACTCAAATATGGTGCATGTACCAAAGACTCGAGCAAGAAGAAAGGATGAAGCAAGACTACTATCACTCAATTCATCATAAATACTACCCTATGTTTTCATAGCACCTCCGCTACTACTATACTCAACAGTTCTTCTATCCAAAGCGACATCAGACGTTCAAGGGGTATCAAATGTAATCATGTTTATTGAAACTAAATTTTCCCACTAAAGGCAACCATTCATGATATAAATACTGCAAATGTATACATGTCTCATTATGTGTACGTATACCTTCATTTATTTGATGTTTCCAAATATGATATGCAACTTTAAATGTACGAATCTGTAACATAATTAAATGTACACATACAACAATTCAATGTAATGTTTCAACTAAAGTCCTACACTACAACTATCAATCACACACATTATCAATTGTATAATAAATGTTTCTCCAACAAAACACCAACTGAACAACTGATGCACAACTAACAACATCAACTATAAAATTAATTAACTATCGAAAACGGTATCCCAAGTAATCATGTACGAATTTATAACAAGTTTGAAATGTAGAAACAACCTTCAGATTAAGTGGATCAATAATAACTATACCTCTAAATCAAATAACATATACCGTTCGGCATTCACATCTCATGAAACACATGTGATTGCTAGTAATGTAAAAATATCATATACTATAAAAATAACATCGCATTAGACTACCCAATTAAAACATTACATTACAGTGTGATATTTTCCATTTCATTGATCTGCCTCCACAATTTTCATATTACTATTTTCTCCATTTTCCAATGCAAATTTGTCTCGTTTTTGTTTGCAATATTTTATGTGCGCAATTTTCGTAGGAAACAGAGGATGTGCTTGCTAAATATGTGCTGCTCCGAGCAGGCACTCATGCCGATATATCTGCGTGTTGAACAATTAGGAAACACGACCTTATGAAGCCCAAAACAAAATAGGTGTTCTTCGTGTCCCAGTGCAACCAGTTTGTTAGAGATTTAAAAACTGTCATGCACTACAATTCCATAGAAAAAGTTGTCTCTTATATTCCACTTCCAGAATTTGTAATAATTTGAAATCATATTAAGGGATGTTGAAAAAGTTGGCCTAACCTACCTCCTATGCAATTTCCTTGTCGTTTCAATGGTCTCCTACTTTCATGCTCTCTCAATGAAATTCAAACTGTCAGGAACAACGAAAATTCTTGTGTATAAGAAACAAACAATTTCTATTTACATTTCAAAGTCTCCTTTGCTTCAAATGATCTTAAATCATTTGTATTCGTAATGAAGTGCAATTTCAGCTCCACTGCGAATTGACTAGAATTCTAAATATCAATGCATCTTGCCCTCCTGCAGTCGTTGTTGCAGCTGCCCTTCCTTCACGTGCATTGCTTGCACTATTGTACTCCCAATCCATAATATCCTTCAATACCCCTGCATGAAATAAAACATTATTTTACATTAGTACTTCGTGGATTAATGGTGAAACAACTCTCTAGACACACTGTTTCCCCGTGCGAGTTCACTGTCCATGATCTGTTAAGGGGGTTCCCACTCTAGTGGACTGACAAAATCACTATGTCCATTGCGCCCTTAGGTGCAATTGCTGTTAAACTTTAACTGTTATTAGTGTCAAAATAGTCAGACATACTATTGAAGTTGTCAGATGATCCATTTTGTTGCACATTTTCATAATTCTAGATAAAGGTGTATTCTTGGACGATGGCTTTGCCTAAACAACATTTTGAAGGGGATTTTGCAGGGCTTCAATATTTTGATTTGGAAGCATCCGCCACCAAATTGTTTACACACATCAACCAAATAGTGGTGTGAATGAAGTCGTCCACGTGCAATATTTTAATTCATCCAAAGCATGCAGAAGCGTTGTCATAATTTACAAGCTTCGTTCTAATAGCCAATAGGTAAAACAATTTATACATAATTAATACTAGAAAATGCATCCATAGACTGCATGTTTGACGCCGATAGGAATGCACAAATATATAAAAGAATAAGTTTATTGTATATACATAGAAGATGAAAAATATTGATGAATGGAATGTGATATAGGAGGTTGTAATTCAAACACTAACAAGAGTGCCATATTTTCAAGTGTATTATATTTTGTGGTATTAATCATCCTCAATTATTGTTTAATGCTACAAGTGTCATTTTCTTAAAGTCCTAAATTATTAATTTATAAAATTTGTTGTAGCATCTCAATATAATAAAATTAGATGTGTTTTCAAGATCTATAAACCATTACATGAAATTTCAATACCCAAATTGTTGGATGTTCCTATAAGTGCAAAACATAATGATTGCAAATACCTTATTAAATGCCACCAACCAAGAAAGAATGGAACTTTAAAAATATTCCTTAGAAGAAAAAGGAAAAGTAATGGAAAATCTTTAGTATTTTGATGGCATGAGAACAATCCTTGAAGAACTTTGAAAAAAGGAATTATCTAAAACAAACCTGATTTTAAAGGGTTTTTCTTTATCATTGTCATTTACAACTCAAAATGTTGTTTGGAATTTCTTGTTTACTAGATAACATTAGGGGATGAATGAGGAAGGAGGTGTCTAAATGGAGGGTACATGTGCCAAAATATGTCATGTTTTCCTTCTCAAAATTTGAACTTCCTTTTTATTTTCTTACCCAATTGAAGAAACATTTGGTTTATTAAAGTGATTCCCAAATTGCAATCATTTAGTTTGAAAATGATAATATTGTAAATTATATTTGGTTATGGTAGAAACCTCAACAAAGAAGGATACTTGATATCTTAGATTGATTGTGAATTAAAATATGAATGTAATTTAACTTTAAAAGAAATAATAAAAATAATTGAATTTTGATGGTCATTCAAAATAAGGAAAAATTTGAAACTAAAAGAATTCTAGGTACTATTAGGTAAATGTAGGCTTCTTCTTATAATTATTATAGTGGAATGAGCATATTCAATAATAATGTTGTGTGAACCAAGGGTGTGTCAAAGGGATTAGGTGAAAAAGAGCAAGAGAGCATTATAAAACAACATTGCAAGAGTTAAGGCTATGCCAAAAGGCTGAAATTTATATTCAATGGTCAACCTAGAATATTTAGAAGACAAGAAATTGTAAGTTTCAATGTGTAACACAATTTTGTAAAATTTATATTTTAATATTGATAATTGACAATACTATTGCAAAATGTAATGGCTTTTTTGAGATTTTTTTAAAAGTAATAAATCTACGACATAATGCAAAATGTAAAGAAAAATCTAGGTCTCATTGCAAATTCAGATTAGAAAATTATAGATCATGATTCTTTTTATGATTTCCATCCCTCATTTATTCTTATCTTCTTCTTATCAAGAAATAAATAAACAAGGAATTCTTACATTTATGGTATTAAATCATTTTTAGATTTATTTTGCTTACCTTGCCTCATTCTCAAAGGAAACCTAAAATTTTGTGTACAATTCAAGTCATTGTTCTCATATGTGTAGTGTTATGTTCATCTTGGATATGGACAAATATTTAATGTATTGCACTATTTTATAGACAAAATGATGGATGTGACGACATAATGATTTTTTTGTCTAGATTTAGATACACAAAAATTAATGACCCACAATTTATGATTTCACAATAGATAGCAATCAAATACAAAAGGAAAGAAAGAAAAGAATGGTGTAGGTACCTAGAAAATTGTAACTCTGTCATTGACAAAATCGTAAACTTATTAAAAAGCATGGCCAAATGCACTTTATAAATTTTAGCGTGTGCGTCTCTTTTCGACCATCTATACTTTATTATTAATGGGTTTGATCCTCAAAAAAGAAAACCATAGTTATGTAATTATAACCTATCATCTTCTTGTATATATTCAAATTCTATGAAAATAAGAGGATACATTTAGTATTCATTGTTCTCATCTCCTTGGTCATTTTACCAAGTCTATAACATGATATTTAGATTTGGAGAGGAAACAAATGTCAAGTGTCTTGGAATAACCATCACTAATCTAGGTATTACTAATGTAAAGGAATGAGTGCACGGGTTCTTCCTAATTGAGAATTTTATGTACTCCTTTTATAATGTAATCTCTCCATTGAGAAAAATCAATTTTTTATTTCTTAAAAAAAACCGATGAGAGAAATATAAATGATGATCTAATAAAAAAGATGAGTGGTGTCATTATCATTAATGTTCGCTTATGCCAAATATACGATTAAAAAAGCAATCATGTGTTTTTAACAACAAACAAAAAAATGCAATATCCCAAATATGTAATTGTCCATCTTTAATTACATAACTATAGCTATCATTAAAAACTACAAGTGGCTTTGAGCATGTAAATCCTTTTTCTTCTTTGTTCCCACCACCTCCTTTATTATTGGCACAATTTTCATGGTCTACCAATCATGAATTCAATTGTAGATCTCAATATCTTCTCCCATGATTATCTCAATTGCTTTTGTTGCATTGTCCTAAAATACCTACCACTATTGATGGGGATGAACTTGCAAATGTCCATGGTTTAAATCCAAATATAAAGACTGATAAAATATTTTTACATTTCTGTATACAAATTGTACGGCTTGAAATTGTGCCCTCCTCAGCATAATTTCGGAAGTAATGAAAACTTTAAGTTGCTTATTTCATCTTTTGAAGGAATTACTTTATGGAATTGAGAAGAGGGCATCTAAAATGTGCATTTGATTTTAATCCAACATTTTTAATTTAGGAAAGGAATTAAAAATAATTCCTTCAAAATAAGTATCTTCTATGAAATTGAAACGTAAAAAAAGAGCTTTGATGATTATGATATAAAGGGAGAAGTGGTACTACAAAAGGTGGCTAATGATATAGATACTCTACATAAATTTTTGGTGAATCTCTATGTTAATGGGAAACAAAGTGATTTTGATTTCTTGATAATACAAATTACAATCAAGATGATAAGGTAAAATGATAGATGACTAAGATGATGATAGATCATTACATAGGGTGTTCTTCCATTCTCCATATATAATATAGGAGAGATAATTGAGGAGGGATAATTGGACGATTTTGTAAAGAAATTTTGGAATGAAACACAACATTTGTTAAAGAGGGGAAATTTTTCTAAATTAGGCTTTGCTTGGTTTAACTATTGAGGTGCCCCACATTTGACCCCACACCAAATATGAAATTTTCATTATCCAATCTGAAATTTGGATAGGTATAACCTAGGGAACAATTTTTTTTTTTTTAAATATGAGAAATAAAATATTAAGATGATGAAAAGGATTGAGAAAAAACTTGACTTCATTCCATTAGAAGAAATTGTATCTAATTTTTTACCCTACACACTACAAGAAACAATACCATTTTAGTATTTATAATTCAAAAACTTGGTGAATAATATGAGGGAGAACTTTGTCATAAGTTTATGATTTTAAGAAACACTCAACATAATGAATTGATGTTTGAATGAGAAGATGTGAGGGAATTTAAACGTTGCAAATTTTGTTGAATTTGATTCAAAAATACCACATTGGAATGTTTCCATCGAGTATCAACATAGAGACCATTACAAATGCATAAGGAGGTGGAAGTAAAGTTCAAGTAAGACTCTTCTTTATTGATGTTTATTTTTTCTATAACGGCAACCATTTTTAATGTCACCATAAATGTCATATTTGAGTATATATAAAGTGATCAAGAACCTGCCTTAAGGATGTGATAAAATATGACATTAAGATACAAATAGTATCCAAGTTTAAAAACCGATTGAAAAAATGATGCAGTAGAAGGGCCTTTGATAATGGGCGAATCTCCTTATCTCCTTAGCATTATCATTCTATGGATTTAGAAGCATTAAGATTCTTGATGTTTTCTTGGATTCAAGATTTAATTTTAATTCAGGGGCAATTTCCTCAATCTTTTTTTAAAATTTTGGGAGATCTTCTAAAGAAATTAGATAATAAAATATGTTAATTGTTGGTTTATTTTAACCATATTTTGAGCATAAAATATTGAGACAATCAAGATGATTAGGAAAACAATTACCAAGAAATTGACTTTAGGAAGATCTCTCCACCAAATATAATAAGTAAAGATGCAAAAATACAAGTTTGGAATATTTTGAAAATTTTGGAATGAGACTCAACATCCAGAATTCTAAATTATATTTTGATTCACACATTTGACCCCACATTTTGTGTAAATCAAATATAGTTTATTGTCCAATGGGTTAAATTTTACTGTGTTTAGTCATTTTGGTATACAATACTTGTAAATATTTGAAATAATTAAGTATTTAAAATTTGACCATTATTCTTATTGAAATTTATATGTAAATTATTTTAGTATAAATACCAAAAGTTAAATAATATAAAACGTTCTCTCATATATTTTATTAAGAATCTATAGATAACATTTTTATATTTTTGAATAATAGATATTGAAAACTTAGCATCACCGAAAAATTGATTGACATGTATAGGTGAGTATCAAATTCAATCCTTGTTAAAATGATAAGGATGCATCCAACCAAGTAAGCTCCACAGGAATAGATGCAACCATTTTTGTCCAGCTCATATATTGAAAAACTCTAACACCTATAATGTGACAGTGACAGCGGAACCTGCCTATCACGAGCATACATAGATATAATGGGTGCATAGTCTATGCACGAACATACATAGATATAATGGGTGCATAGTCTTAAATGATGCATTCTATCGAGAGATTAGCCATCGCCATTGATAAAAGGGGGCCTAATTTATTCAGTTAGGGGCTGAGAATAATATTACTCTGAACAATAACAGATATGAGTGGGTACCGGATGGTTTATTTTAATCCACAAAATGTGCGTTTCAGCCAGAATTCCATTGCTAACCACTTTAATACTGGACTAAGCCTGATTGGCAGACCTGGCGGAATTCCCTCCTGTGGATGAAAACGGGAGATTTGGAGAAAAGTTTTCTGGGGAATAGTTTTTGAATTATGTTCTAATTTATATGTGCTTCAACAACCAAGCAATGGAGAACCATCCTGATCCGATGACTGTGTTGTGTCAGATTTTGGAAACTATTAACAGAAAGCAAGGAAGAAAAAGCTGGCACTGTCGTAAGAAGACAAATTAGAAATTCACAGAACCACCAACATAAACTAATATGCAAAGGAAAAGATGCGGTGATGGATGGATGCCATGGATCAGAGATTCTAACGTTTAGTCCCGTGGATTCTGACGTCATGTCGACGTGATGCCATGCACGGTTGGGTAAAATGGTTTCTCACAGCTGTTTTGTGGTTTTGTTCCCGTGAACCCTAACTACTTTGGATTATGAAGTTGAGCGGAGGACAACAACAAATCATCTATGATATTAATAGGTGTAATAAAGAGAAATGGAAGATTTTTGTTTTTCTTTTTTTAAAGTTTGAGGTGAAAATTTAATTCATGTGATTTAATTATTTGTTAGTTAAAGGAAGGGAGGGTGAATGTAATTCATTAATATGGAATTTTTATTATTTTTATTATTTATTTTTGGTTTTTTTATTTTTTGTTAAAATATTGTGTTTTGTGAGTGATATTTATCTCACAATTATTTATTAATGAGGGATAAATCCAATTACAATTTAATCACGAATTTTATTAAATTGAGTTGAAAGCTTGAATGGGTTACTTGTGATCTCGCATCAATAATGTGTTTCATAACTTAATATCATGATGTATCTCTTTTATATATGATCTATTATCATTGGTTGGTCATAGGATTTTTGATTGTTCACGATGGCCTTTATAAGTCATATTTTAGGAGAGAATAGTATAAATAGGGTTATAGGTAGTGGATGATCATTATGTTGAGTATTTTTGAGTCTTATTATATGTTTTGGAGGTTGCCCCTCATAAGAATAGTATAAATAGGGTGGGTAAGCTATTATACTTTCATATTGAGAGAATTTATCTGCAATATTGTGTTATTTGGTGTTCTATTGCTGGTGATAATCATAATTAATCAAGTAATTTCATTACAAGTGGTATCAGAGCTTGATCTCGGCCAGGACGACGTCAAACCCTAATTATGAAGGTTTGGCTATATCTCAAGATTGGTAGTAGCAAATTTTTCTACAATTTTTTTGTGGTGAGGCGAAATAAGTCAAGTAAGCTTCTCTCCAAATTTCAATAAGTTTTGACTTGTTTTGAAAAAGTTATTATGGTTCTATATTTATTCATAATTTGGCTCCCTAGGGTGTAATTTTTGGAAATTTTTCAAATTTCTTATATTTTCGGAAACCCCTCCAAAAAATAGCTAGGGTTTCTATTTTATAAATTCCTATATTCGGCCAAAAAAATTACGAAACCCTAAACCCTAAAATTCTACCCTATTAAGTCTACCCCTAGGCCCACATCCTTCGTCATGGCTGGTAGATCTACCCGAGGCCAAGGAAAAGGACAAGAAACTCTAGGAATGACCCCAAATAAGGAAGATATGGCTTTGATTCTACTAGTTTGGGAGTATTTGAGGTGGTCATCCAACTTCAGGAAAGGGTAAACAATATGGTGAGTAAGGATGACCTTAATGTTGAGCTTCATCAACTGAAAGGTAGCCTTAGGAGTGAGATTCAGAAGGATTTTCATGCAATGCAACGAGGAGTTGTTGAATGCTATTTCTAATACAACTTCCAATGCTAGTCATATGGGTTCTACTAGAAATGGTCACACAGATCCAAATCACTCAAATCAGGGAGGATCCTTTAATCATTCAAGTGGATCTTCTCACCAATGGAGGGGCATGATTCCAAAAGTTGAAATGCGTAAATTTGATGGAAAGGATCCACTCAATTGGATTACCCAAATGGAAAATTTCTTTGATCTCCATCAGATCCCAGGAGGACAAAAGGTAACTGTGGCATCCTTATACCTAGAACCTGATCAATTTGTTTGGTATCATTGGTTATGTGCTCAAAGGTAGAAGAATGGCCTAAATGTCACCTAGACAGTGTTCACTGAAGAGCTTCAATTACACTATAGTTCTAGTGTTTCTGAGAATTACTTCAGCCAATTAGCAAAGTTACGCCAAACTGGTTCAGTTAAGGAGTATGTCCATCAATTCCAAACTTTTTCCTTGCATGTGGAGGATATTACAGAAGATTATTTGAATGACCTATTTCTTGGGGGTCTTAAGGACCACATTGAGCATGAGGTACACATGTTTAACCCACTCAAGGTTGTTGATTCTATTATCATGGCACATCGAGTAGAGGAAAAATTTCTTTCTAGTAGAAGGTAGACCTTTTCTAGCATAAAAGATCGTAACACCTTGTCTCCTTCTTACCCTCAGCCAATTCGGTTGACACCTCAACAAATTGAAGAAAAAAGAGCCAAAGGGTTATGCTTTAACTATGATAGCAAATATGGACCAAATCATAAATGTTCTGAGAAAAAAATGTTCTACATTGAAGGATCTGGTGATGAGGAAGAATATGAGGCAACATCAACAGAGGAAGTGGAAAAATTAGAGGAAGAATCTGGAGATCCTCAGCCCACTATTTCATGCCATGCTCTATCAGGTATTAGTACTCCACAAACCCTTCAAGTTGTGGGTTATCTTAAGAAGTAGAAGGTAATAGATCTTGATTGATTTAAGGAGCACACATAATTTCATCAATCATAAGTTGGCAACAAGACTAAATTGTTTCATCTACCCAACACTTGAATTTCAAGTAATGATTACAGATGGTGGCACAAGTCCAATGTTCAAGTAAATGCCATAAAGTCAAAATCATGATGGGTGATTACACATTGGAATCTATGATGTTTTCTATTCCCATGGGTGGAGCTGATATTGTCTTAGGTGTTCAGTGGCTCACTACCTTGGGCACCATAGAGATAAATTTCAGGAATTGTTCATGCGCTTTCATTCTGAGGGTAAAAAATTTGAACTTGAGGTCTACAAGCTAAAGATCCTCTAGTGGTGAGTTCTCACCAAATGCAAAAGATTCTTAAAAAGGGGTCTGAAGGTTTTGTAGCATGATTATTCTCTATAGAAGTCCAACCGCAAATGAAGGTATTGCATCCTGATCTTCAAAAGGTTATTAATCAACATGTAGTTGTCTTCAAGGAACCAAGAGGATTGCCACCTGAAAGAGAGCATGATCATGTTATTCAGTTGATTCTAGGAAGCCAACCCCAACATCAGGCCTTATAGATATCCATATGTGCAAAAGAGTGAGATCGAGAAGATGGTGGAGGAAATGTTGGAAATGGGTATTATTCATCATAGTCAAAGTGCCTATTCTGCTCCCATGGTGATGGTGTGTCGCAAGGATGGAAGATGGCACATGTGTCCAGATTACAGAGAGCTTAACAAGTTCACTATCAAAGATAAGTTTCCTATTCCCATCATTGATGATTTATTAGATGAGTTGCATGGTGCCATTTATTTTACAAAACTAGATCTGCATTCTGGGTATCACCAAATTAGAGTCAAGCAAGAAGATATTCATAAGACAGCTTTCAAAACTCATCAAGGCCATTATGAATTCCTAGTGATGCCATTTGGCCTTACCAATGCTCCCTCCACATTCCAAAGCTTGATGAATTCAGTATTTAGACCATTCCTAAGAAATTTTGTCTTAGTATTTTTCGATGATATACTCATCTACAACAAATCATGGGAGAAACACTTACATCACATCAATATTGTCTTAGAAGTCTTAGAGAAACATCAACTTTATGCCAAGCCTTCAAAGTGTTCTTTTGGGGTACATGAAGTGGAATACTTGGGCCATATTGTTTCTCATGAAGGTGTTAAGGTGGACCCTCACAAGATCTAGGCCATGGTGGAATGGGAAACCCCAAGAACCCTCAAACAATTATGAGGTTTCTTAGGTCTCACAGGGTATTATCATAGATTTGTCAAAAACTATGGCAAGTATAGCAGCACCACTCACAAAATTATTGAAGGACTCCTTTCAGTGGAATGAGGAAGCATCTAGGGCATTTGAAAAATTGAAGGTAGCTATGTGCACCACTCCAGTATTGGCAACCCCAGATTTCTCCAAAACTTTCGTAGTTGAGTGTGATGCTTCAGGAAATGGAATCAGAGTAGTACTAATGCAAGAAGGACACCCCATTGCTTTTGAGAGCCGACAACTAAAAGGAAAGAATTTGTTAAAACCCACATATGAAAAGGAAATGATGGCAATACTACATGCAATCAAACAATGGAGACCATACTTGATGGGTAGACATTTTAAGGTAAAAACTGATCATGATAGTTTGAAATATTTCTTAGAACAATGTCTATCTTCGAAGAACAACAAAAATGGGTCACTAAGATGTTGGGATATGACTTTGAGATTGTTTATAAGAAAGGAAAGGAAAATTTGGTTGTTGATGCTCTGTCTAGGAGGGATGAGTCCGCCGAAGCATTGTTATGTGCCATCTCTATACTACATGCAGATTGGGTAGATCAAGCATGAGAAGAATGGAAGAAAGATGCAACCACACATACTCTCATTCAAAATCTCCAGGTAGATCCATCCATATCAGATCAATTTATATGGAAGGGGGATACATTGTGGTACAAAGATCGGTTATATCTATGTAAGAACTCTACACTTAAACACCATGTTCTTTTAGAGCTACATTCTTCTCCAATAGGTGGCCATGTTGGGGTCCTGAAAACATATCATAGAGTTAAGAAGGATTTCTTTTGGGAGGGGTTGAAAGGAGATGTTCAAAAATTTGTGGCAAAATGTTTGGTTTGCAAAAAAATAAGGGCGAGACCATTAAGACACCTGGTCTTCTCCAACCTCTGTCTATTCCTAGTGAGAGATGGGAAGAGGTATCAATGGATTTCATCATAGGATTACCTAAATCGAAGGGAAAAGTGTCATCATGGTCGTGGTAGATAGACTTACCAAATATGCTCATTTTTGTGCCATGGCTCATCCTTTCACAACTAGTACCATTGCCATCTCTTTTATGGATACAATTCAAAAGCTCCATGGCATGCCAAAAATTATAGTAAGTGATCGTGATCCAATATTTACAAGTAACTTTTGGACTGATTTTTTCTCTTGTCTAGGTACCCAACTAGCCCAAAGTTCCTCTTATCATCCCCAATCAGATGGGAAAACTGAGGTGGTAAATAAATGTTTAGAGGGATATCTTCGATGTTTTACTTCAGATAAACAAGAACATTGGGTGCAATGGTTGCCACTAGTAGAATGGTGGTACAATACTTCATTTCATACCTCCTCCAAAATGTCTCCATTTCTGGCACTTTATGGGTACCATCCTCCATCACTCATATCTAGCTTGAAGGTCAAACCAAAGGTGAGAGTAGTTGAAGATCACATTCAACATCAACATGAGGTACTCTCTAGTCTTAGAGAAAATTTGGCATGGGCACAAAACCGTATGAAGCAACAAGTTGATCAACATAGGAGTGAGAAACACTTTGAAGAGGGAGACTTTGTTTTTGTAAGGTTACAACCATATAAGAAATTATCCTTGAAACAACAAGCAAAAGGATAATAAGCTTGCTCCTAAATACTATGGTCCTTACCGAGTTTTACAGAAAATTGGTAGTGTGGCATATAAGCTAGAGCTCCCTCCAGGAAGTAGAATACATCCAGTATTCCATGTTTCTTGCTTAAAGAAAGTTATTAGGTAGCACATTTCCACCCAATCAAGTGCTTACTTGAAACTAGACGAGGAAGGAAGGATCATATTGGAACCTGAAGGTATTCTTCAGACATGCACCAAAAGACTGAGGACCAGAGTCATTACCGAGTACCTGATCAAGTGGAAGAATATGAATATTGAGGATGCATCATGGGAAGATGAAGCATTCATGCAACAACATCTAGGGCTTCCCAACATTGGGGACAATGTTTCTTTGAAGGGGAGGGGCATGTTACACCCTTAATTATATATCTTACATGGGATGGATATAGCCGACTTGTTGCTATCATAACTTAATATCATGATGTATCTCTTTTATATATGATCTATTATCATTGGTTGGTCGGCCTTGCTGATGGCCATAGCATAGGAATAGTATAAATAGGGGTTATAGGTAGTGGATGATCATTATGTTGAGTATTTGAGTCTTATTATATGTTCTGGAGGTTTGCCCCCTCGAAGTGGCCAAGCTATTATACTTTCATATTGAGAGAATTTAAATATTGTGTTATTTGGTGTTCTATTGTTGGTGATAATCATAATTAATCAAGTAATTTCTTAAAAAATCATCGTGTGTGTGCCGACATCACATGGATCAATTTTATAGGCTTATGTTACCAACTTGTCTTCCTCTTATTGAAATACATCTACTACCAAAACCGTGAAGTCGTTGGAGTGATATTATGATAGCTCGCAATAATTCAATAGAAGATAACTAGTGTGTAATTTCATGCACAATGATGTAATCAAGTGCGTAACTTTCAAAACTTTGAAATTTCAACATTTTTTGAGAAATCTAGCATGAGTTCACCAGCTCATAATAATATCCATTTATCCATACTAATTTTTCAATGAGTTGAGTTATCATTTATGCCCTATTCTTGTAAAGAAGATTAGTAAATACCTAAGGCCATACGTGTTAGTTAATGTTTTAAAGTATATTATAAGGTGGCATTGTGTCTATATAAGCATGCCATCATATATGTGTTAGAGATAATTCCCATACAATCTAAAGTTACAATATGGACTAATCAAGTCGGGGTGTGTGATGTAAGTTATATTTATAAAGAGTGTGAGTTAGAGAGTGAGATTTGAAGATCTATTTTTTTGTTTCAATATCTCGAATCCTAAGATCATTATGCGTTGTAGTTTTATTTCTCTTTCTATTGACTTACAAGATCTCTTAGTTTATTCTTTACTCTATGTTGTATTGTATTACAAATTTATGCATTACTATACTAAGTATTCTAAGGGTTGCATCCTCACGGACATCTTTTAACTAAGAACAATAACCATGGTTATAACATTTGGTATCATAGAAAAGGTTCTACTCCTTACAAGTTTAATGTCATTGGGTATTTCTAAGTACATCATTTAGTATTGATAATTAGTATCATATAGTATTATTGTTTATCACATTCAAAAGTGTGAGAAGAAAGTGAGTGAAGACATCTTCGGTGAAAGTGGGAGATGAGGTGGAGGAGATAATTATTATTTTATCATTGAAGGTATCACTTGGTGAGCAAGTTAAATAGAAGGTGTAAACGAGAACAACACAAAGGAGATCATTTTATGATGAGATGGAAAATAGAGAAGATAACAATGTAAGAGGTTTACAATACAGAGGTGTAGACACTAGAAAACACAACATGTGCATAGGGTCTCCTAAGCTAAAGATATAAAACCACAATATTTCTTCAAAATAAAATAATCCCATAAAAGTAAATTAGAAATATAAAACCTTACACAAAGGCGATAAAAGAAAATTCATCACCCATATACTAACCCTCACCCACTCACATTTAATTTTATCCATCCCACCTACCCATTTGCATGTCAACAACTATAAAACATCACTCACCCCCATCATTCTGATCCTTGACTCTCTTTGCACTTAAGCTCATACAATATTTTTTGCTTCTTTTCTCACATATTTCAGTATTGTGGGTTTTGGTGAGGTTAAAGTGGATCATAAAGGACTATTAAATCCACAACACTATTTTTTAATGAAATTACAACACGTGCTAGTTTTTCCCATGATTGACTTGTAACCTTCTTTTGATTTTTTGAAAAATCGTAGTCATGTCTGGTTTACAAAAGAGTCATGTATATTATTTATTTTCATGTATTGTTTTGTCATTTTTCAAGAAAGAAATTTTCTTTTGAAAATCCTTAAATGGATTAAGGATCGAGTGAGGTAGATCCCCTAACCACAAATAATAACTAATTTTTTTCCAAGTGTTTTTATGCAAATTTTAGATTTAGATCTATAATATTTAGCCCACTTTATTCAATGAAATCTCTCATGATTTTCCCTCTCATTTTCCATGGTGGAAGTGTAAGCCCATTTATTTAAGTATCATTAATTTGAGGTTTTATTAAATCAACTAACACATCTTGTCGGTGATCTAAGTCTATGCATGCAAGAGGAAATCATGAAAAAACACCCATGCTTATATACCATGAAGGTTTTATGATATAAATGCAAGCTCATCTATAAGATATGGAGACAACACAATGATGAGGTGTTATTTTTGTAGAAAATGTTAGAAATAATAATGTCATAGAAGAGACACCTAAACTTGAATAAGAAGAAATGGTTGAAGAATTATTTTGAAAGTTGTAAGAATGCCAAGTAAACCTAAGTTTGATATACTTGAATATTCTAAAGGATTAAATCCTAAATAAAACAATGACTTTATAGTTCATTTAGAAATCTGTTTGAATATGAAGACTTATAAGCTCCAAGGTAAGTCAAAATTCCTAGTGCAAAATTGAAAGGAAATGTGTCTAAAATGTGCACAAGTTGAGAGATTGAACAAATGTAAGGGAGACATAAAAACTTGGAATATAATTTTTGTAAAATTAAAGATAAATTCTTTCCACAATATTATCATATGAGTTTTTAAAAGGTTATATAATTTTAGACAAAGGCATTTGAGCATGACTACATAAATGAATTTTACAAGATGATTATTAGTTGGCCATGTCGAAGATGAAAGATAAACCACTTTGAGCCCTTTGAATGGATTGCATATGGAAAATCAAGATGAATTAGGGAATATAAAAATACATTTAGTTGAGGAATCCTATAAGTTTGTGTTGAAGGTAGAAGAAAAGATATTGTACAAGTATAAAATAATAATGTGACACAAAGGAAAGTTTGATCATGGTTAAGGATAAGCTAACAAAAAGGGAACTCATATATAAGGATAAGTAAGTACTTCATAGAATGATTATATTTCTCAAAGTGGTAGAGGAAATTATGAAGGAATTAGCTAAGATCATGGAAACAAAATCATAGGAACTTGTTTTGAATGTGGAGAATTGGGAAAAGGTAATTTGAGAATCCTCCTACATATTTAGATGGTGGTAATAATTCAAGTTCATATATTGCATAAGTAGGAGAAGAGAGTGTTGCATAAGTGTATAACACTAGTGACCCTAAAATAAGGGAAACACTCATGATAAATAGAATATTTTTAAAGCTGCAAAGGAAAAAAATATTCTTATGCAACAAGAATATTTTTCATGAGAATTTGTAAATTAGGAGGTAAGTGCTTTAAGTTAATCATTGACAATGGGTGTGCAAATAATATTATTGTGTATGAAATTGTGCATAAATTGAAATTGAATGGGATAATGCATCAAGATTGATAAAAATTATCATGGTTGATGAAAGGTCATCAAATTATGATTAATGAGAAATGCTTAATGAACTTATAGATTGGTTCATACACATATGAGGTTATTTGTGGTATTATTCATATGGATTATTTTCAAATTTTTCTTGGAATGCATTTGAAGTTTTATTGCAAGGTGTAATATGAATGTCGTGAAAATACATATAATTTGATGAAAAATACGGAGTCAAGAATACCGTAAATAATCGAAGAATAAGTGTGAGAAAGTGAAAGTTAGGCTATGTTTGTTTTAGGAAATAAATTCCTAAGTGAGATAAAATAGTGTGAATAATTTATTCTTATAGGGATGCTCGCACAAAATTTTGGTGCAAAAATATGGAAGAGATGGTTCTACAAGAAGTGAAGGTTTTGATTCGAAAAAATTAAAGATCATTTCAAGTGATCTACTAGATATATTAACACGGATAAGATCCATAAGTCATGAAATGGACTTGATATGATAATTTATTCTACAAAAAAATGTCATAGAGGTTAATATTTCAAGAAAATGTTGAGTAGAATAATTTCCATGATTTTCTACACAGAGGATAGGTTCAATAAATTTTGAGCTTGTGTGTAGTATAAATATAAATAGCACAAGATAAAAATGTATAGTGGAGAATGAAAAAATAAAAATATTAATTATTAGAGCACAAGGAAATATTATTTTTTTGTCCAGGTGATGAAGGATATAATGGATTGTTTGAGTAGTGCAAGATATTTTTAAAGGTAGATTTTAAGATTTGATATCATTAGATTCAAATAAATGAAGGAAATTAATGGAAGAGAACATTTAAGACCCAAGAACATATTTATGAATATCGACAAGACGTCATGTGTTATTCTTCATCAAAGATTGGTATTTAGCCCCATGACATCTTTCTAAGATTTAGATTGTGAGGATTCCTAGGATCTGTAGAGGGCTTAATGGATTCAATAAATTTACTCATTAATGCAACTTTACCTCATTACAAGCATTGATGCACATTCATGGTCTAGGTGTGGATGTGTCTAGGAGACCATCTAGTTTGGCATTGCGTATCTTATTAGAATACCAATTAGGCATACACTAAGCAGTTCTCATGGGTAGTGGTCTTGTCAAATCATTCCCATCATCAATATCTTTGTTAGAGGTAGGATCACCACAATAGGGTTGATTTGATCATCTAGTGAGTGAATGGAAGCATCTTAATCTTTTTTCTTCTTAGAAAACTCAACATCCCGATTTGTATACCTTTCTAGTTTTCAAATCCATCAATCTATATCGAGAGACATTTTTTTATTGATAAAGCAGGTTGAAGGGACCCATTCCCTTTACAAATCCAGGCCTAAAATCCCCTAAAATATAGCTAATTTTCAGCTAGGCCTATACCCTCAAATTTATCAAAAAACGCCCACGAAACAAATAGCTTTAACCAAACCAACAAATAAAGACTATTTCCCTTCTGGACTGGATATAATCTACAATATTACCTATACAACCTTTCTTATTTTCCTACTCTTTACCACTTGCCACTTGCATTTTCTACTGAAATTGTGAGCATAAGATCACTCATATTCGCTGGTATCATCTAGTTATCAACGGGATTCAGTACCAAATCCGAATTGGCTAGAGAAAGCCCCCTTTTTGTTCCACTAACCACCATAATCCCCTGAGATTCCTGAACTGTATCCTTCTTCTCTTTTTCCACTCTTTCCTCTATCTTATTCTCGGTACTGGAATTGTAGGGATCTTCCTTAAATGTCACAACATCCACTAAATCTGGATCCAAAGATCCCCATCCTCTGGTCGAGGTCGAGCCACTCTTCTTAACTGGTTGCTTCTTCCATGAACAAGAAGCTTGTAAATGACCAGGGTTTTTGACAACGGAAAGTCATGTTTTCATAGTCTAAAGGTTACAAATGCTGAATATTACCAAATTTTAAACTAATTCGATCTAGAAGCCATTTTCTCAAATCGAATTCCACACACATGCGAGCGAAGGAGCACAGGCCCATATGAGATCTGTCCAAATCTTCTTTAATAAATCTACCCAAGACATTTTTGATATCTTCCAAAGCATACCAAAGGTGCAGAGGAAGGTTGGGAAGTCTCACCCAAATTGGTGTTTTGGAGATCAAAAGAGAGTTTAGATCAAATTCAGGGAACCAAGGAATCAAAAAAAGACCAACGTTACCCTAGAACCATGGTCCATCTGACAGACATCATTGGTAATCCTCCATTTCCCTAAAATGAACCACAAAAAA
Organism: Taxus wallichiana var. yunnanensis; assembly: GCA_018340775.1. Lineage (NCBI taxonomy): Eukaryota > Viridiplantae > Streptophyta > Pinopsida > Cupressales > Taxaceae > Taxus > Taxus wallichiana. The sequence goes on along the minus strand of CM031236.1, from coordinate 80,726,786 downwards.
GCCTCTAGAACAAAGGAAAATTTCACACTTCTCTGTCCAGTTTTGAAAAATCCACTGGTATAAATCTATAGAGGAAGGCCAAAGGCCATTAAAGAGCCCATTATGGCATCCTATTATATATTTTGATAATATTCTTCCACCTCTAGCCAATCAATGATCGTGAAGGAATTTCTTTAGCTAGGTCATTGAATAAGCCTCATTTCGAGCAATATTATCATTAGATTCACCAAGAGTAGATTTGAAAGAGACATCCCCACCAAGCTCCCACGCCCGAGCTTCTTGCCTAAATTTTCCATTGGCCACATCACTAACCCACCCGAAACCACACCCATCCATTTTGAAGCTCTCCCCAATTTTAAGGGTTAGGGCACAAATTTTCCTTTCCCAGTTGTTGCTTTAAGCTATCAAAGGGAGCCCGATAACCTCTAGAAGCTCTACCTCCCATCTAATTTGATTCCCCTACCAACCTCCGCTCCTCTCTGTTGACCCAATTATCACCTTCGGTCTTCTTCACATACTTACAGGTGTTTTCCATATCTCTGTGGCCACCTATAAGAGAGCTTCTTTGATATACCCTAAGAAGACATATTTATCATCTTTCATGTTAACATTCATTCTCTTCTTCTTGGGATACATCACACCATCTCCATGATAGTAAAATTCCTTTTGTCAACAACACCATTTTGTTTTGGTGTATGTGGAGGAGGAATCTATCAATGAATTCCATGAGTTTTCAATAAGTATTTTAATTCATTTCTAGCACCTATTCCTCCCTCTATTTGAGCAGAGATTTTTGATTTTATGACCATACTCTATTTCAATCGCAATCTGTGAATTTTTTGAAATACTCAAAAGATTTATCCTTAGTACGAAGAAAATTAATCCACATTTTATGTGAAAAATTATCAACAAAGAGAAAAAATACTACAATATAGAATGGTTAGGCCTCATGGGTCCAAAAATATCGGTATGCACTAGATCAAGCTTACATGGAGCTTGAAATGTATTTCTTTGGAATAGTGTTTTAGGTTGTTTACCTGCTAAGAAATGTTGGCACTTATTTTTTCCTTCTTGAGAGGTGGCAATCCTCTCACCATGTCATATTAGTGGAGTGTGTTGAGATATTTGAAATTGACATGGCCAATTCTCTAATGCAATTTTTTTTTTAGGAGATATCTTTTTCCACAAGTTCTGATCATCTCTCTAGAAAAAATCAAGCTGGAACATTCATCCCAAATTGGAAGCTCTTATAAAAAAAATTGAGCTTCAGGATTTATCTCTAATTAGACAGATTTTTTCTTCCTTTATAGTCAACATCAATATTCATATTGTGATTTAAAAGTTGACTTAATGATAGTAAATTATTATTTAATCTAGGGACATATAAAACATCAAATATTTTACAATTACATGTATGAAGGGGTAAAATATATATTGTGAATACCTTGAAAAATGTATGAGGAATCATCACCCAATGAAACATGATTCTCGGTGGGTGCATCACACATTGTGAATAACTAGTCCTTCCATCCAATCACGTGTTAGGTGGCTCCCAAATAAACGTACCATATAACATTTTAAGATATGGATTATTTGTCTAATTAGGGAGTGTAAAATAATTCTATGTCATCTAAGTTATCTTCTTATTCAGAAAAATTGCCTTATCATTAGGTTTTATTACTCTAGTTTCCCTTGTCCTACCCTTGTTTATTGCTTTAATTTCCATAGTGAGATTATTTTTTGTTCCCCTTGTTTTTTCTTGATGATCCTTTATGGAATTTATTGCACCAACAATATTTCAATTCATGGTCATTCTTGCCACAAATTAATCATTTTTTGTTGTTTTTCCCCATTTTGATGATTATGCTTATGCGACTTATTGGAAAACTAAAATTTTCTCTTCCCTTTTTAAAGAGAAGTGAAACCTTTTTCTTCTAGTTCTTAACCAACTTTTCAAAATTTGGTGTTTGATCCATTACATTCAACATGGTCACAAATATTTTACATGAGGTAGGTAAGGCTCTCAAGATGATGGGTATAAGAGAGTCATCACTTCCACTTCCATTTTATGGAATGACACTCTCAATATTGCAACATGCCTTAAAAGGCCTTGATATTTTCACCATTCTTTTGTTTGAGACAATGTAGATGAGTCTAAAGATGCAAATTTTTGTTTCTATTTTTGGCTTTATAAATTGTGCTTAATTTAAGACACGCTTATTTCATTATTGTATCATCGTGGATGTGTGGTTGCACCTCATATGAGACTCCAAACAAGATGATCAACTTTTCCTTTTGATTTTCCCTATCAAACTATCATTGCACATCATCATCATTTTCCAAAATAACTAGAGTATTGTTCACTACACTCTATATGTCTTCAAACTCAAGTTTGAGTCTAGATAGTTTTTCTTCCATGCCATGTAGTTGTCACTATGTGGAGCTACGAGTTAGGAAGAAAAAAATTGGGAGGATTCTTGGCTATTACGGGATGTTTACAATCACTAGTTTCCCATCTAAATGGCTCATTAGTCCCAAAAAAATACATTGAAAAAATCATTTTAGCTCCCTTTCAAGAAAAAATTGAATGACAGTGCAAAAAAATTAGTTTTGGATACTTTAGCCTCTTATGCACTACCCTAAATGAAAAACTTGAACAAATATTTTTTTCCACAATAGTCACAAAAATAAACCCCTTTGGGCTCTTTGGCCTCTTACGGTGACAAAAATTATATATGTGATATTTTTACAAAAAAATTACAGTTTTGGTGTTTGGACCCCAAATAGGGGTTTCCCCTCTAATTGGGATAGAGGTCTTATAAAGGATTTTAGCAGCGTTTATTTTTAATGACATCAAAAAATTTAATGGGACATATTTAAATGTATTATGTCTTGATGAAAATATTTACTCTCTTAAGTTAGGGTGCAGGGTGTAAGTGGAGAAGGTGCTCAAACCCTTCCCCTCTTAGTCTCCAATGCCTTACAAAAATTCTCATAGCTAGTAGAGCACTCTAATCACATAAAATTGATTATGAGCAACTTTTTATTTTTTCTTGCAAATCAAGTGACTATTAGAGATTGAGCTCACCTCTAAAAACTTACCTCCACTAATGAACCTGTGTTACACAATTCATCATTTAGCTCGAATGAGAGCTCAAGTAGATCAAGTGTTTATGTTAAATATCATTGTGAGAGATCATATTCAAAACATTCAACCTCATTTATCTTTCCCCACTCAGCTCTGGATCAACTCGCTTGGGCTCGGGTGGCCCATGAATGCCTGAGTTAAGTTGTAGAATAGAGGCTTGGATTTGAATCTATAAAGTGGAGCACGCTTGTCAAGTCTCATAGTTTGATCACTTACCCCACATCTGAAATCCTATAACTCACCCATCAAATAAAAAAGCTTGGCCTTTCAAAGAACTCGGATCCTCCAAACTAGTTTTTTCTAAAATTAATGCACATTCATACTAAATTTAGCAAGCTTCCGAGTTAGTCATAGCTAATGTTATCACTCAATTTAGTTACAAATCCCTTAATGGGGAATTTTTTTAAATTTTGACCAAAATTTTCCATAAATAAGTCTGGTGATCAGAGCATGATTTCCAAAAAACTATTTTTGGAAATTCTTGAAAATCTATTATAAGTAGTTTTTCAATGACTTCTTGTATTTTACAATTTTTAGGGTTTTTGGAGCATTTATAGAGTTTTCACAATAGAAACGATGAAATAAAATTTAACATTTATCAAAATTTCCCACGCCAAGCTCATTCCATTATATTTCCAACGCTTCTATTGGTTTGCAAAATAGGTCAACGAGCTAGGAGATATGACCCGACAAGGGGTACTAATAAAAAATAGTAATACTAGGATAGATTTTGGATTTTTTAACTTATATATTTTTTAATCCATCCCTAAGGTGGATATTTATGGTCTATATGAAGGATGGCCTTTTTGTTCCCATCGGGAACCCGTCATGTTCTACTTTTAATTGTTATTTTCATATTCTCTTTCCGTAGCTATAAAGTAGCTTGTTTTGAATAAAGTGATAGATATTTGGGCACACATATATATTATAGAGTTTTAAAATTTGAATTCATTTCAAATTTCAATTAAAGAGATTCATGTTTATAGCTATTTAATTTTTAATTTTATTGTTTTTGCACATTAAGCACCATTGTTAGTGTGTTGTCCACCGGGTTACACTTCAATCTGGATCAGTAGTATAAGAGATAGGCTCTTTCACTCTTGCATGTAAAAACACATGAGGTAAAAATACTAAAATTATGGTGTCCAAAATCATTATTCTTCATATTACCTTCCTTTTCATTTCAAACGACCTCAAGAAATGCAAGAGGAAATGGGAAATCCATTCAAATAATTACTTGATGATATTGAGAAGAAGAGGAGGGAGATGATGGCACAATTTATTAATGTCCTCTCTCAAATCATCCATGCAACCGAAATCACCTCCATAAATGCACCTATGTCAAGCAAGCCCTTTAGGAGCCTAACACCATTCAAGGTACATGTAAATTTTGGCATTCTGGAGTTTTAAGGAAAAATTGATGTTGATGAATTGGATTAATGAATCGACCAACTAAAATCATGTTTTTCTCATCAATAATTTTTCGATGGTGAAAATATAACCTTTTCACTTTTAAAAGCATCTGCTCATGTAAAAATGGTGAGAATCATATTTCTTGTAAGAGGATTATAATGATTATGTAACATTGATACGAAACCTCCATAAATATGGGGCAATTTTGTAAATGTCGTCAAGAAAGAATATTATCCAAGAAAGACCTATGAGGACCATTTCCAAAATTTCCATCATTACTATAGGTCATAAGTGCTACCGCATCCCAAAGGTAACCCCTACCAAATCGGTGACCCTAATTAGTGTGAAGAAGTGTCAGAGGTTGATTACTCAAACTAGGAAATTTTTCATATTCATGATTCAATCGAGGAGAAGAAAACTTTTGTAGAAACCACAAGAGCAAAGGCAATGAGGCCAAACCGTGTAGTTGAAGTAGATGGATAAGATGATATCTAAATATGCATATGTATTCATACCACCAACAGGTGTGCCTCAACATTTCCAATTAAAACATATAATTGAATTAGTCACTAGAACACCACTCCCAAATGGGCCCTTATGTACAGTGTTGAATACTTGAGAATGCGGATATCAAGCATCGATTCAGGAGATGATTTAGAAGGAGCACATTCAACGAAGTAAATCACCTTTTGAAGCTGATTGGTTTTTCTCAAGAGAAATATGGGACATGGTGGTTTTGCATTGACTATCGAGCCTTGAAAAAAATAACAAAGAAAGAATTAATACCCACTTTCAAGAATTGATAACCTCCTGAGACCAACTCGGGGAGATAAATTTTTAATTAAGATCAATATAAAGGCGGTGGTACCACCAAGTTCCTCATTGATCTTGCATATCATGTTTCTAAAAATGCATTAAAATCCAAGGATGGATTATTCAAATGGTTGGTCATGCCTTTTGGTCTCACGAATGCACTCGCAACATTCATTACGATGATGAACGACATCCTTCAATCATTCATTGATTATTTTTGGTTGTATATGCACGCATGGTAAACAATATAAGATAATTACTAGAACCTAACACCAAGTAGATTCAATAACTAAGCTAATTCAACATAAACATCAAGATAAAGCCATTAAAAGGAAAATCTTAACTAATGCATCTAATATTAAAAACATGAAATGCAAACCATCCTTTGATGTTTTTGATGGGATTTGGATTGTAGATACTTCCTTAAGTGATCTATATGTAGCCACATGTGATCAAAGGATTTCTCCAAGGAAGAGGAAGAGATCTCACCAATATGGTTTAATTTTCATTTTTGGTTCTTCTCTTACTACTCTTAGCCAAGTAGAAAAGGGTGAGTTTAGCTTGATCAATAAGCCTTCCAAGGTTTTGAAATGATCTTATCATATGCAAATGTCTTACAAGGACATGGTGTAAACTTGGAAGGGAGGGGGTAAGGTTCTTTATATAGTTTTCTAGATTGGAGAAACTTTCATCCTCATGAATGTGGGACAAAAATAACTTTATGGATTAACAAGTGATAAATAGATTTAGAAAGGGTTAAGTATGATTAGGGGAGGTTAATTAGAATTTCTAACTTAAGTGAGTTGGGTGTGATTTAAATTAATCAATTATATTGATTAATAGACCAAGTTAGGTTTGTAAAATCCAATTGGAGAGAAGTTGATGGATTTTGAAGGATTGGAGGGGAATGACCCAATAAGAGGGTAAATTATTGTTTAGAGGATTAATTAATAAATATTGGTAAATTAATTAATTAATTAGAATAGGATTATAACTAACAAAGTAATGTTAATTTACATCCAAAATGATGGAGAGATTGGTTAATAAATGAAGTGTCGTTAATTGTGAGATAGAATGGAGCGTTAGATTTTTTTATTATTGGAAAATAGTTTTGAAGGGACTATACCCTATTACAAAAAGGCTCGAAGCCTAGATAATCCAATCAATACATCAAAGTCTGATCAAGATCAAGATATTACATGAAAGTCCAACTATAGTTTAAAAACTATACAAAAGAGACAAAACATGATGAAAACTACTAAAAAGTAGTAAACAAACAACAACCGAGAAGCAAATTAATTGAAAAACTTCGAAAACAAATATATTTTACTTGGATGCCTTGTCAATGTTTTCCCTCACTATCTACAAGTTACTGAAGAGTGTCATAGCTGTAATGTGAGTGGGGTCATGTTTGTCCAGTTGGGAAAAGACAAGATCACGTGTTGGTCCCTCCTCCCAAATAGCTGCAAGAATGTCACTTAGCATGCAAACACTCTTAACATGTTGCTCCATAAAATTATAAATAGCTTTGAGAGCTGATATGTTGCAATCATGCTTGTATTTATAATTTCCCATCCTGTTATCAAGGGAATTGAGTTTTTTGTAAATTTCCGAATCTGGCCTTCACCAAGTCCAGATTCTTCATCCATTTTCCTTTTTCCCTCTTTCTTTGACAACTGTTTCATTTCTCTTTTTAATACTTCCATCTCCTTTTCCATCTTGTAAATTATTTGCATTAAATTCTCGGGAGAAGAGCCACTTTTCCTGTGGTTCTTTAGTATGGAGAAGGTTTTACGTAGTCTCAATGTCCTTGCTACTACGAAAAATTATTTTAGAGGGAAAAGGGTGGTTAAGGGGAAACATGGGGTTCTTGGATCTGATTCTCTCTGGTCCAAAGGAATTTTGGGGATAGTGGTAGGGTCGGGATTAGAGGGGTAGGATCAAAGGGAATGGAAGGGTGTTGAGAGAGGTAGTGTCGGTGAAGAAGGAAGATGATGCCTTGATGGAGGGGAGTGGCTCAGGAATGGTTCTAGACCTCTAAAATGGAACGTTCTAGAGATTTAAGGATGTAATGGGGGAAAAAAAATTTAGGTTTCTCTGAAAATGATTTTAAAAGACCAGGTGTTTGAGAGGAACCATAATGTACCTACCTTCCAGTGTAACATATTTGACAATCATCTTGGCTATCTCATCAAACGGTGTTAGAATGGAGGCTACTTTGATGTCGGTTGTGACAAACTCAAGTTCTTCACCGCGTCTAGAAACTTCTTAGCCTCCGTGTTCTTATCAATCCTCCTGCTAAAGAATCTATTTCTCTTTAAGCTCAGGATAGGTACCTCGGCAATAAGTCCTTATATGACCATAATGGTTTTCTTAGGATATTCCACCATCCTCTTTTTCCACCCTATAGAAAATTGCAGAGAAATTTTTTTATCGTAACCTTAAATCCTTTCTATGAGGTTAGAAACCCCTCCCATCTACAAAGAATTCCATAACACCACATTTTCCTTCCAAGTAGGGTCATGGGTGGGTTTAGTCTAGCACAGAGCTCCTCCCATTATATTTCTATCGCTATTGGATTTCTTGTGTTGATTCAAAGTGGCAAACTTTCCATCCCAATATTGCTTCTTTACACACACAGAAATCATGTGAAGGCATATGATATATGGAATTGGGACTAATCCTACATGTGAGAGTTATCATTCCCCAAGAAGCGGAGGAAAACTCATATATTGTTTTGGATATTGAGTATAATTTCATAATTATCATTAATAATGTCATTTTGTACCTTACTAGGAAGGTTGTCATCATTAAACCAAATGTGTATATTGTTGCTAACCCCATGATTAGCAAGAGTGTCTCGTAACCTTATTGCCTTCCCTATAGGAGTGAATAATTTTGCAATTTGTGAAGGATTTGCAAATAGTTATGGATTCATGAATGAAATCCTTTATTGTCTAGCTAGGGGATGAATTTGATTTAAATGACTTACAATATTCATAGAGTCCCCTTCAATGATAATGTTCAAAATATTTCAATCATTTGTTTTCCGATGCTCCATAATGCCAATAAAGATTCAACATAGTGATTTGTTTGATGTCCCATTCTACCAACAAAAGAAGCAACTAAATAGCCTTTGTGATCTCTTATTATTCCTCCTCCACTAGCAGCTCCTAGGTTTCCCTTGGAAGCACCATCAAAATTTAGCTTGTACCATAAATTAGGAGGTGGAATCCAATGAACTAAAGACCTGTCAATACTAGTATGATCTTTCCTCTAGAAGATTACCAATGTCAATCTTCCATGCTGATAGAATAGTTTCCTCTTCCTTAGGATATTGCTTATTTTTTGGAGGTCTGAATCTCTCTAAATTTTATTTGACAAGCAATACCAATTTCCTTAAAAACCTTTCGTACACTTTCCTGTTATCCCCTGAAAATGATACCATTCCTAGTTTTCCAAAGTCTCCAAATGGCATGAGGAAGGATCAATTTCCAAAGTCTTCTAACCATGCAATGTTTATAGGGGGATCCCATTGTTCCCAAGTCTGCAAGAAATTATTAGGAAGATTCCAACAAATATTAAAACTTGAAAATATTAGACTCCATACCTTTGAAGAAAATTCACAATGCAACAATAAATGTTTGATATCCTTAGCCTCCTTTTTACACATACAACACATATTTGGAATAATGAAACCCTTCTTGATTAGATTATCATTAGTAAGAATCTTCCCCTTTAGTACAAGCCAAAGAAAGAAGTTAACTTTTGGGGTTAACTCAGGCATCCAAATTTTGTTCCAATCGAAATCACTTTGAATATTTTTTAAAAAAGTACTATAACTTGATTTTAAAGTACAGTCACCATCAAAATAATTAACCCAAATGATCTCATCCTTAAAATCAGTTTGATTTAAAGGAAAGAGGGAAAGTTGTTCTTGGAGATAAGAGATTTCAGGGTCAATATTTAACAAATCCACTTTAAGATGCTTCTAGGTTCTCTTATTCCCCTCCACGGGGTTCACTTAGTAAAAGTATGGTATAGCACATGCGTTAAAAGGGTATTAAAGAATACCCTTATTTCTATTTTCTACCTCTAATTATTCAATTGAAAATACCCCCTATTTTTTCCATGTACCTTACTTACCCATTTTTATTTCTACCCTAATATATTAGACAAAAAATATATTATATTTCTCACTCATTTTTTTAATTATGCATTTCCTCTTGAAAGATAGTTTGAAGCCATTGAAGACCTATTACAAATCACCTTATATATGTTAAGATTTAATCATTTATCAATAGTTATTCAAATAATTAAGATGGTGAAATAATATCACTTGTGTTGAAAAGCATACTCAATCCTAGTTTTCTACCATCTTATTATTTCTTGGTTAAGAATCTAGATTTCTTTATTAAAAAGAGATTATAATTTAATTTATGACCACACTCATTTTGCAATTTTAAGGTATTTACTTTTAAAAACTAGGGTTCAAATGTTTTAGTTTTATATTAAAATTAAACCTCCCTTTCCTTTGGCCCACCTCTCTAACCTACCCCCAATACCTGATTCAAAATATTAATAAATTAAACCCTTTCACCCCCTCATGTCTACCAATATATTGACTTTAATTTTATTAATTTTAATTACCTCAATATGAACCCATGTGTTAGGATATTGCCTAGCTAATGAACTCCCCGTGTTCCCCTCTAAGTTTATATATTCTTTCACTTTAATGTCATACTTCTCAATTAAGGTGTCCTTAATGGAACCAAATTTGTCACTCAATTTGAAATTATCCTTGTTTTCCTATTAAAAATGAATGTCATTGTCATTTCCCACTTTCCATCTACAACCTTTTGTGATAATTTTCCTAATTTGAAGTAAGTTGTTCCAAAAAATAGAACCATTGGGGAGCTTCTCTTCAAAGAGAAATGTATTCACATTGTTTTGAGCCAAATATTTGACTCTGATTAGCTCAGTCTAAGGCTTCTCTTCCTTTAACAATATCCAACCCATTTTGGAAATCAAAGCAACATTCATTTTTCTAATGTCCTTGATACCAAGGCCTCCAATTTTCTTAGGCATGCAAACCTGATCCCAAGCAACCAAATGATATCCGAATCTTATTTCAATTCTGTACAAAGAATTTTTTTAAAATCCTTTTAATGCTATCAATGACTCTTTGAAGGAATGATGAACATAGACATTATATATATGGGAAAGTTTTGTAATGTGCTTTTGATTAACAAGCATTTTCCAACACTAGAAAGAAGAAAGGCCCTTTCCACCCAGCCAATTTCTTATGAAATCTATCCAATAAGGCATTCCAAACAGTCATAGATACTTTATTGGTCCCAAGGGCAGACCAAGATAAGTGGTAGGCAAAGAGTTAATTTTACATCCCAAAATGAGTGCAATTCTCTTCTTTCTTTCCAAAGGAGTATTGAAAAAGTAAATCGAGATTTTATCAAAGTTAACTTGTTGTCAGAAGTTGTATCATAGAACATGAGAATGGTTTTAATAGATTTAACCTAAAAATGGAATCCATCAATAGCATGATTGTGTCATCGAAATTTTTGATTTGAGGTTGTTTGATTTGCACAAGTCATTCTGAATCCTTTTAACAATCCTACATTAACTGGTTTAGTGGTAGATCTACTAAGGATATCATCCATGATTATGAATAACATAGGGGATATTGGATCTCCTTTTCTTATGCCCCTCTTTGCTAGCGAAAAAACCCACCAGAACTCCATTGACAACAACTGAGAATATGGTTGTAGATATACAATCCTAAATGGTCTTTCTAAATTTATTATGGAAACTAAATTTAGACAACACCTTATCCAAGAAATTCCAAGATACTCTATCGAAGGCCTTATTCATGTCCAATTTTATTTTCATCCCTGATTTCTTTATTTTATCCATGGAATGAATGGTTTCATGAACCATGATCACCCCATCTTGTATGATTCTTCCTTTAATGAAACCACTTTGTTGTTTTGAAATCAAATCAGAGAGCAAAGGTTGAATTCTAGTAGCAAGAATCTTAGTAAAAATTCTGTAAACAACATTTACTAGGCTGATAGGCTGGAAATCCTTGAAGTCTTTAGCATCCATTTTCTTGGGAGCTAACACAATATGAGTATTATTCAATTCCTTGAGTAGATCACTTGTTCTATAGAATTCATTGACAACCTTGAGTAAGTCTTCCAAAAAATATCCCAAAAAGTTTGGAAGAAATTTTGAGAAAAACCATCAGCACATGTGTCTTTTCCCCTTTAAGAGAAAAAAACCTTTTCAGCTCCTCAATTGTTATTGATTTGGTAATACTTTTAAATATCTCACTAGAAATAATGTCTCCATGAATGGCGTCTAAAAGGAAAGAGGTTGCTTCTTCATTGCAAACATTGTTCTCAGTGAGCATATTTTCATAGAATCTTAGTGCTTCTACCTTTATGTCATTTTGATCCTTAGTGATAATACCATTTCCTTTGGAAACTTCAGTTATTCAATTGCAAGCCTTGTGTTTGAGGGTGGTCATGTGAAAAATTTTATAACCAGATAGGCCAAGATTTAAGCCTAAAAAGGTTTCTTCTCTCTACCGCAAATGTTATGTAAATCGAGAAAGTAATTTATTTTCCAAATGCTAATCTACATAATCCATACCTTTAGAAGAAACTCTTTGTTCTAGATCCTTCAACTTTTGTTTCAACTCTTTATTTTTTACAAAGATATTACCAAAGACATCTTTGTTCCAGGTTCTCATTTGCTTCTTGACATTTTTCAATTTCTGCACCAATCTAAATTGAGTTGTTCCTTCCTATCCCATTACCACTGTTATCACCGAATCACGGCACCCCCTGTGCATGTGTTTGAACTCACAAAGTGTGATTGGATAACATGGGTACTATCTCCAAGTTGTGGGATTTGCTACTTGAGACAGACCTCCAGAGAAAGCTGGTTCTTGCTCCTAAACTACCTGCCACAATCTACTCTAATGCAGGATAAGCTAACTGTTCTAATCTAAATTTCCAAGGGACCAGGGAGAGAGAATACATAAAATGAAAGCCTACACTAAAGTGGTGATACACCAGAAAAGGAGGGTGTGAGAGTAATCTCCAAATGTGTGAAATACAGAGGCAAAGTGCACACTAGAAGAGGTGATGACAGTTCACCATAATCTAGCAAAATGCATTCACAACAATATTCCAAGCATACACAATGTTAGTGAATTCCTGCAAGAACATAATAATAGACACAATATTCTTGTAGAAAGATAAAAGGGGCAAGAAGAATGCAAGAAAACACAGCAGGGGAAGATACATCCACAAACTTTGTATTTTATTGCTTCCTGGTATGCACAGTTCAGTCTATTACAAGATAAGGGCCTGGATCACCATGCAAGGAGTCCACTACAAGGGCTGCAACACACTAGCTTCACAAAGCAATTTTGGCAGAGCTTTGTTACCCAAAAACTCTCTCTCCTTTACAATGAGCCCAACACTCCAATTTATAGAAAAAAGAGAAGAGAAAGAGAAGGGAAAAATGGAAATCCTGAAATCTGTCCTTCAACCACCTGTAAGAGGCATTAAATTGAGTGAAATGATTGTAAATTACTTGCAAAAGGCCCCCATACTGTCCTAGGTGCTGCAGCAGAGAAAGAATGATGACCATGCCTCTTAATTGCACTCCCAACTACCAAATAAAACACTGTTCTGAACCCGACCACGTTTTGTTAAAAAATCGATCAATCCCTCATCAAATCTGAAATTTATTGATTGCTGTGTGTCGGGATCAAAGCCACGATTCCAACGGTACCAATTTTGTGCGATTTCGTTGAGAAATGCAAAAGTTATGGCCTTCTGAGTGCGGGCAGCTATTTTGGGTCTGCCAGGCGTTTTTTGTCATTTGACGGGAATGAACATTAACTAACTGGAGCTGAATATGTTTCTCTTAATTAAATATATCTACCCTCATTAAAAAGTCCAATTTTGTGAAAATCAGAGCTCTGAGTCAAAAGTTATGGCCGAAAATCGGAGTTTCTGAGTCAAACGTTGACTTTTCCTCTTTGTCTTCGCCCATTTCGCGCTTTCGCGTCCCTCACGTTACTTTGTCCCCTGTCCCGGACGAACCTTCACCCATTTTGCGCTTTCGCATCCCACGCGTCCCTCGCGTACTTTTGTCCTGCTGTCCCGGACGAACCTTCGCCCATTTCGCGCTTTCGCGTCCCACGCGTCCCTCGCGTACTTTTGTCCCGGCTGTCCCGGAGACCAAGACTTAGCCATTTTTCATGATTTTTCCTGGCCCGAGCCTGTCTTCTGCAACCTTTCCACATTTTTTCAGAGCTTGCTCTTTCTTTCTTGGCCAGGGGAGTTAGAAAAAATCTGAGGGGACCCCAGCAACCTGATGCTTTGCCTTGAATCAATATAATTGCTTGGGACTAAAGAATTTTATGCATGTTATCAAAATTTACCTTGGGGGTGAATTTTGGATAACACCACCATTATTTAATCCTATCATCAATGTCCTCATGTTCCAACCACATTTTTTCAAATTTAAAAGAGCTATGTGAGGGTTTGGACCAATTGAAGAAACTTAACACTATAGGATTATGATTAGAACCAATCCTGGGTAATGAAGAAAGATGAAAATCCTGATTAAGAATCTAGTTAGTAGAGATAAGAGCTCTATCTAACTTAACCTGGACCATATCATCACCAACTCTCCTATTAGACCAGTGAACTGATTTCCATGAAGCTCAATATCCATAAGATTTAGGGCAGAAACAAAGTCAAGAAAGTTCTCCATTCTAGTAGAAAAGTAATAATTACCCCATTTTACACTAGGGTTTAGGGGGTATTGAAGTCTCCCATAACCAACTAATTAGCATCAGCATATCTACTTCTAAAGTACTTTAAATCCTCCCAAATTTTCCTTCTTCCAATAATAGAATTAGGTGCATAAATATTGGAGAGGATCCAAGCTAAAGCATGAAATTTGAAAGCTAAATGATTATGAGAAGTAGATATCACATTACTAGTTAAGATGTTATGATCCCAAAAGATAGCCACACCTCCTGACTCTCTTTGAGAGTCAAAAGTAATAAAATTTGAATTATCCCAAAAATTATTTTTACAATCAACAAGTGTATCAGCCTTCATTTTAGTTTCCTGCAAAACAAGGATACTAGGTCTACTGGATCTCTGAAGTTCTTTGAGAATCCTTTGTTTAGGACCCCCATTCAGTCCTCTAACATTCTAGGAGATTATCTTCATCTATAAAATATGGGAGAAGTAGTTGTCGGATGGCTCAATTGTCTTTGAGTCCCATCTGCAATATATTTTTCAGTCTCTTTCTTTCTCAAAGCATATTTAGAGGGTCTACCTTTCTTGTAGTTTACACCAATATCTTCTCTCCTCTTAGAATATCTAGTGACTCTTGAGGTGGAAGCCTCCCAGTTTCCAATATTTTTTTCTTATCATTGTATAGAACATCAAGGACGCCTCAAACCCTTTTATTCTTCTTTTCTTAGATTTGACTTCAATGAAACCATTATTCAAATCATTATCACAAATGAGAGTACCTTTATTGGAACCAGGGTAAGCTCACCCACCTCTTTTACATACCAATCTATCTCAAAGATCTATATTGTTGTTGTTTAGCTGTGTGAATGTTTTGATTTGTCATTGATAGAGAGTTGTTCATAAACATGAGAAAGTAAATCATCTTGATCTTCAATATTTTCCTTAGTGAAGTCACCTATTGAATCATCCTCATTTTCTTTAGAGAGGTTTTCCATGATAGTTTCCAATGATTCAATGTGGCATGTTTCAACTAAAGACATATCCATATTATCTCGTTAATGAGGGTAGCATCATCTCCTCTATGTGTAATGACATCCTACTTTGTGACTGCTCACAAGGTTTAGCATTTTCTTGGATAGAAGTTTTCAGTTGTTATTATTTTTCTTCCACCATTAGCCCTTGATCTTCTACCAAAATATTAACCACAACCCTAGAGTTTCTCTCTTCCACCATCATAATATGTTTCGCATGCTTATCTCAAATTGAGTCTTTAAGATTTTCTTACTTTATTGCATCATCCTCACCATTTTTTATCAGCGAGTCTTAGGTCTCCACGGTTCCTCGTAAACATGTAATCACCTAATGGGGGTTTTAAAACCCCTCTCTCTTTTTATACTTTAGATCTAATGGTTTTGAGACCGTGTTTCCCATATCCTAAATTTTTAGTTCCGTAGTCCGAGAGATCTTAGTCCCTAAAGCTTTCCCTTAATTTTGTTCATCATGAGAAGATCCTTTCTCTAAAATCTTAGATTCCCCATTTATCTAAGGATTTTTTCCTTCCTTGTTAGGGGATCCAATACCAGATCTAATTTTAAGATCTTCCTTATTCTAGTTTTTAGATCCATTAGAAGTGGGGCATTTCTTAGTGAAATGTCCTAACTTATGACATTTCTTGCATCTCAAATGGAAAGTTTCATATTCAATTAGTTGATGTCATTGACCAAACTTTGACTGAAGAATGATATGATCTGATTTTTGTTCCATTTCTAAGGAGATGCAAAATCTAGAAAATGCAAGCCTAGATCTATTTCTAGTAGGCCCATCTAATCCTATTGGAGATCCAATAGATTTGGAAATGTTTAGCAAGATCTCATCATCCAAAAGCGTAAAGGAATTCCAGAGAGTCTCGCACCATATGGGTATGGTATGAAAATTATCAGTATTAGCATTGAATCCTAGATACCATCTTTTTAAGAAGAGTCCCATATTTCCCATGCACCAAGGTCCTCCCAATAATATTGATTCCAAATCTATCTGTTGATTGAACTTGGTAAGAAAAAATCCTTTAGACATGGTTGTAATAACCAAATCACCCTTAGGTTTCCATCTACACATAGCCCATTTCCTTATCGCATCAATATTGGGTCTAGACCCTAAGAAATTGCCAACAAGAGCAAGATTCACTTTACCCATTGCTCGATACAAGCAACCATCAGGCACATGGATGTGGGTCACACCCTCTTTGTCCTTAGTGCTTGCGAATAAAGAATGAGTTTTTGCAGATGCGGGGATTGAGGACCCACTTGTTTGTCAAGTGGACTTTCGTAATGCCCGACCAAGTGCCAAACTTAGTTTCAGTTCTTGTTGTTTTTAGCAGAGAAAGAGTCATTTCAATAGATGGTTCACCACCATATTAGTGACATTATACATAAAGAACCTTACAAATAACTCCTACAAACCCTCTCTTGCACCAAAGTGCTTGTCATTTAACTCCCCCTCCTATTAGGTGACAAATGATCTTGTTTATAAATGAAGGGAGTGTTAGCTAATTAGCGAGAAAGATGCTAATTATAACCAAATGATAGAAAATAGAATAAGAAGTGAAATTTTAGTGTTAAAACTGTATATCTAGATTTAGGTTTCTACATTTTCCCCTCTTTTATGTGGTGTAACGCAAACAATACCACTTCAAAGACAGTAGACAATTACATAAAATTAAATTTTGTAATGGTAGAAAAAAATTAGTAGGATGGAGGATTCCCCCTTGAGTGTTAATGGGGTGATAGAAGAGGTCGATTGATGCTAGAAAAGAAGAATAAAATGACCACAAGACAAGAATAAGATATTGTAGTGATTGAGAGTTGAACTCACTTGGTTGGCCATTGTTCAAATTGATTGATTAGAAAAGAAAGAGTCTCAAGCCTCTTCATGTAGAATAAACGAGGGAGAGAGGGGGAGAAAATAATAGATAGAAAGTGAAGTGAAATGGTAGATAAGATAGATGTGGAACAGGAAGATCACGACATAGCCTGACGTACCATTTTTCTCAAAAGAAGATTTTATTTGATATAAACACACAAAAAAAGGGTAAAATGACATGAAAATCCATAATACTAATTTTTGTTCCATGTTAAAGAACTGACTCAAATAAATATACATAAGCAATGCAATACGAGAAAGTAAATAAGTACGAAAGTAAAAAAACAAGAACATATATAAAATTAAACAAGCAATGTGCAAGAAAGTTATACCAATGTTTTTTTATCTAGCTTCAATTCCCAAATGCTCGAGTTATACAACATGGGTTAAAATGATGCCCGAAACAATGATACATGTAAGGGAATAGTGGTGGACAAAGATGTCCCATGAAAATAAATGTGCACTATGAAACTTCCCGAGTAATGATATATGCAAGGGAATGCATGCATAGAAAGAAAACCATATTTGTTAATGAAGGAAGATCAAAAGATCATCTGCATTGTTGTCGCCAAATCACTGCACCCTCCGAATGGCTAGGATGTGAATAGAACGTTTGGTGTGATTGGGACACATGGGATCACCTCTCAAGCTATGGGACTTGGGCTTGAGGTGAACCTTCGGAGAAGGTCGGCTTCCTCTTCCTAAACTAAGTGTTGTACTACTCCTAGTGTAACAAAAATGATTATCTAGTCCTATGCTAACATTTTCATGGGGTTTTAGGGAAAGATATTTACAGAAATGAAACTATACTAGGGATGGTGATGCACCAAATAAAGGGTGTTTCCAAACTCAGGAAGGGTTAATTTGAAGAGGGTGTGTGCACCACAGGTCAACTTCACCTACTGCAACTTAGAGAGGGTATAGGATACCACAAACTAAGAGACACACGTTCCCTTTGTTAAAATTTATCAGACCGAGAAATATAACAGTTTCCCAATGAAGAAGGATGAACTCAAGAAGGGTGAATAGACACCACAACTCAACTGCATGCAATACTCCACCACTCGATAAGCACAAAACTCCAAGAACCTGCAATAGAACTTAAACTTGCACAAAGTGTACCTGCAAGTATGAGAAAGGCACAAAGAAGCACAGAAGGATGAAAGGACTGAGATTAGTCACAAAACACACACTTTTATTGCTTCAATAACATGCACAATGCATCATACATTCAGAAGAGGCAATAGTTGTCATTATAGTCTTGAAGAGGAGGCTTGAAAGTTCTCTCAACACACAAGAACAACTTTAAAAGAGAGGATTCTTGAAAAGTATACACTCACCGAGATATCTAACTTGTCCAACTTGTATCGAACTATTGGAACTCGTTGAAATGAGCTTCCAACTTACATTTATAGAAGAATATGTGAGAAAGAAGAGGAAATGGTCATAATTACATTCCTAAAATGAAGGCCCATGATGTATTTATTACAGCTTAGTTGAACCACTGAGAAGGTTCCATCATGGGTCATTAACGATGACCTAGTCTTCTCAATTAATTAAAAGAATATTTAAATAAAATATTTAAATAATAATAATAAATATTATTATTAAAATATTTAAATAAAAATATTAATTTAATTAACATAATGTCGGGACCCCCCCGTTGACCCGTTTGACTTGAAGAGGAGGGGGGTCCATGTGGATAGAATCTGCACATAGCCAAACTCGATGAGCTTCGAATCCTCTAACTCGGTGTTGCACTCGATTTTGAACCCCACACCAACTCTTTCCTTACCTTGGCAATCGAGCTCTTTTGCATTGATTCCTTCGAATGGTGAGCTATCAAACTCGATTCTTATCGTTTTCCTTGGTTAACTTGAGGCCATTTATGCATTCCACGTTCAAACTTCATGAAACAACACCACGAGCTCCCTGCGAAGTCACCAAGCTCTTCATCCAACAAACGATCTTACCTTTCCTGGGCTCAAACTCACTTGAATACCGAGCTTAACCCAACATTTCTTCCAAACGATGAGAAAATGCCATTACCAATAAAGACCTAATGCTGCCATGATGATGACCCAGGTTCATGCCCATAACATGTCGATAGACACCCTTAAGACTGATTTTTGGTCAAAGAGCCCTTCAAAAAATACATTGAACCACTGGGGCAACCAAGAGGACCTTGGAAAAATGTATAGGTAACAACCATATGAATTCTTCCTTAGTCGTGGATCAAAGCTAATAGAAATAAGCTAGATAAAATTAGCTTGAAACTACAGTATAATCGTCCATTGTAAAAAAAACACAGTTTCTCTGAACCTGGTAAAAGAATAATTTTTATTGTCTGATTGGACGTACATAATGGAAGGGTATAAATATTGCCTACTACCCACAGAGTTTCTCAAAGAGACCATTTACAAGTGACAAAGATGTGGCATACAAAACGGCCGACCAGGTATTTTGAGTTGACCTTCACATTCAATTCGCTTCTAGGAGAAGAAGTGCTGAGCAATATGAATCATTTCATTCTGCACCGTAATAAACCTTCATCTCCTGATTCAGGAAAATTTTATGAAGCCTTGAATGGCGTGACTCCAATCCATCGTACACAACAGTGAATATTTGCTTCCTGCAGCTGTTATTCGATACTGAACAGATAACAACACAGTTGGACAACCTACTTGCTGGAAGCGTTCAAAAGGCTTCTACCATACTGCAACATATCAACTACCCTGGTGCGTGGGAGTTTGCCTCATGACCACCGAATGCTCAGAGCCCGAACGGGAGTTGGGAGAAGTATGCTGGCAAAGGCGAACTGATCAGGTCAAACATCTGTTTGTTGCATTTGGTGAAACAGTATGAACGCTTCGAGGAAACCCGTGTCTTCTGTAAGCTACAATTATGGTATTCCATGAGAAGGCATCTCTTTCTTGTGAAAGCATATTCCTGGAAATGCAGTGCAGTAATAGTTGAAGATATGTAGATGTTTATAGGGATGTTATGCATGGTAAGCAGAATGTGTGGAGCCTCCTTCACCTATCTCCGTGTCATACTCGATTTTGGCCAGGCTAGACCACCACGTCCAATCCTATTAAACACTTCAACTATCTCATTCCCACATTCCCCGACTTACCTTCCGAGTGACTCGCACAAAGACTCGGATCCTGTTTACACGGCCCATGCAGAAGTATCATGTTGGATAGCCATTGTAATATTTCCACTTGGCAATTTGATCCGATTTTTCCAACTCGCAGAAGTCTGATCATGGCTTACCACGGTTATATTTCCACTTGGCGGTGCTTTCCTGAATCTCCCCTACGCGGAGTGAACAGCTTGGACTGCCATCGTCAAATCTCCGACCTCGGCATACCAGCTTCAAATCCCCGCGTAACGGCTCAGCCACATAGCCGAGTTGACAGGTTCTGCGTGGAAAAAGTAGTTTGAATTGCCTTGGTTCAACCGACTTGAATATCCCCATTCCATGCCAAATCCTCCTTTTCCAAGTCAAATTGGCATGGCGTTTGTATCAAGGAAGTCCGCAGGATATGTGTGGGGATCTCGAGACTTATGAATCCAATTTGCCATACATTGCCTTGGCAGGTCGGTTCCCAATTTCCGCTTCTTGACTTGGTCATACCGCCCCAAATCTCCCCGCGTGGAATTTCTTCTTTGGCTTGCCATCCACAAAAACCCACTTGGCATTAGGCTTCTCGGATTCCCATTTTAAGCAAATAACTCATGAATACCTTAGTGCGGGGTTGAGGCATTATTTATTTATTTATTTATCCGACTAGGCAAAGAGCTGAAAATATCCCACGAGCAGAACTTTCATGTTGGCACTCCACCATAGCACTTCCACCTGGCAATTGGTGTTCATTTCTCCAACTCATGGAAATCCGATTATGGTTTGCCACGGTTTTATCACGCTTGGCAATGTTTTCTAAAATTTCCACGTTCTTGGCAAGATGAAACTCGGGGCCCCCTTTGCGCGGAGACCTTGTGTTGGTTTTCCATTAACTGAAACCCGCTTGGAAATCATCATGAACTTTTCCCATGTGTGGAAATATCATATTGGTTTGCCACAACATTATCTCCATCGCGGCTTCAAAGGCCTGAAACTCCCTCTTATCACGGAAACCTTGTCTTGGTTTTTCATTTCAACATTTACCTTGGAAAACTCATTTGAATATCCCATGTTGAAGACTGACCCGCGGAACCTAGACATCATTTGGCCAATTCGACCAGTAAGAAACAAAAATATTCCCGAGAGATCCCAAGGCTCCATGACATTGTTTAGCTTGAGCAGGTGCGCTAAACTCACTGACTTCCTTGATAGCTTGTTACATGCCAACTTTGAGTGAGTTGACTTTGCCTAGAAACTATCTTTAATGCATCCACATGAAACGAGTTGCATTGAATTATCCATCATGCTCGATGAGTCCCATCGATAGGGCTCCATCACGTATCTTTGTTTACGCAATGATCTCCATTCATTTTATGGCACTCTTGATGCCTTGGCTTGTGTTTGAATCACCCTAGCTCTACAGAACGTGTCCTAAAAGAAGCTCACCACATGATCTCCAAAATGAACAAGTCGCTAAGATGAGTCAAATTCCTTATTTCTGCCTTCGCTTCCGCCTGTGGCTTGAACCTTTCCAATTCGTTGAGACTTTATTGATAGCTCAAACTTTGACTCTCCCTGACTCGGCCTTAACTTCCACTGCATCGATCTCTACCGAGATCCTTATAGAGTTCCCTTCATTCGTCAATTTTCAATGAGCTATATTTTGCATTAACAAGACCTCATCGAGCTCTTACAACTGAGAGTCTCTACTGAGATGACTATCAATTTGACACCGGGTTCTCTATCAACTCGACCCCGAACTCTTTACTGAGTTGAGATCAACTGGGTGCCTTTTGATACTAGGTGATCTCTCATATGCAATTTAAGAATTATTTTTAATTATTGCATCTCGATAATAACCGAAGGTGGGTTCCTGGGACTATTTTTTCATTTTGAACGTGATAGGACCCCATTGCCCAATCTTGCCATGTGTGCAAATTGGATAACATGCATGTCGTGTGCTAGAACAAGCAAGCACTTAGGTAGGATGTTTTGTAGTACAACTTTTCAATGTTTAGCATTTTTAGTTTTTCACTATTTTCAAATTTTGTAATTTTGAATGTTTAGGATTTTCAACCAAGGATGTTTTTAGAGGCCAATATTCGTAATTTGGTGAAAATTCCATTTTGGGTAAATTGAAATGGTGAATTTTTAGAATAGGTCAATGTCATGTTCACCTAAAATTTCCAGTATAAATTTTTTGGGGGGTCGTATTCACCTACCATTGAAACCTACTCTTATATAAACCTAGGTAATTTGCCACATAGTATACTAGAAACTTACTACTAGCTTACTTAGGTATCGACATATCAAGCACCATATGAAGAACCAATACATGAAGTGTAGATCAAATTTGTAGTTGAATGACAAGCATATGTTCACTAATATATGACAAAGAACATTTATAGTCGGGAAAAATCCTAAGCTTACTTACGCATGACAAAGAATATTTACATTCGATTGACAAGCCTCATAATACTAAAATGTGATAAAAATATTTATAGTTGGGAAAAAAACCTAATCCACTAACACGTGATAAGGAATAGTTATTAACGCATGACAATCCTATTTTTCTAACATGTGACAAAAAGTTGTTGACACGTGACAAGAGACTATAGAAAGGAAGTTGTTGACGTACACGGATGTTTTTGATGCATGACGGGAGGTTGTTGACATATAGCAGGAATTTATTGACACACGATAAGAGGTTGTTGATGTGTGATAATCTTGTGTTGTTAATGTTGATGATTATCTTTGTAGATGAACTGTTAGAGTCGTTGGATACCTTAGGTTAGTGGGATGTGTGCCCTAAGGTAACCTCCATATTTTAAATAAGTTTTTCTTCTCTATGGGGTGAGATGAGGGTCAAAGAAAAATCAAACCTAGCACAAACCTAACAGAATTTATGCACCAAAAAGGGGGAGAAGTTAATCAAGAATTCAACTTCCTGAAATGGGGAAAAGGTGAGAAATGAAAAGGGTGGATGAAATGCACCACATGCCAGAGATAGATTCACATAGAACACCACTTCAAACCTATTAAGCACAACTTCAAAAACCCATAGTGAAAATTAGAAATATGCACAATATACCAACAATGAAATAAAGGCTATTAGAGACGAAAAAACATGCAAAGGATGGACGAAATGCATCACAGGACATATTATATTGCTCCAAAATTGTGCACAGTATAACAATCAGCAGGTAAGAGGAAAAAAATGCCATTACAATGCTTTAGGAAGAAGGCTTGGATCCCAGCTCATCCCCCTAGTAGGGAAGAAACAAGAGTAGAGAAGAAACATGACTAACTCTCGGAGATTTTTTTTATGAACCTCGTAGATTACAATATATAGAACGAGAAGAAGAGAAGAGATAAATTTTAGAACTAGGATTTTCAATCACCTGCCCCTTGTAATAAATGAGATGAAGTGACAGAAATAGATTGGCCAAATATTTCTCACACTGCCCCATGATCTTTCATTTAAGGAATGAGAGCCATACTCATTTATCACATTCTCAACTACTTTGCAACCACCTCCCTTGAAGTGGGCTCACTTTTTAAGGAATGCACCCTCAAATCTTTATTACATATCTAAATTTATTGATTTCCACGCATCGAGGTTTTGGGTCATGGTTCAAGGCACCTATTTTTGTGTTATTTTGTTTAGAAATGGCCTCATGAGTGCAGGTGAACCTTTTGAGTTTCTGCGGGTTAGCTTCCTTTACATAGAATTGTGCATTAACTCTTCCGTTGAAGTGACAAGTTAATAACTTCTTTAGCCTCCACTTTTGAAAGGTCTAGTCATTTAAAATTTAAGGATGATTTCCATTACCACGGGTACGTGGCATTACCTAGGTGTCTTTTTATTTGTAACCGCTTCGGGTTTGGGGTCCATTCGTGTCGAGATTTTGTAGAGGCCAAGCGCATCTCCAGGGTCTCTATTTTCCTCGCCTCTTTTGAAATTATGTCGAGTCGACACATGGCACTTTTCATGGATCTTATACTTTATTGAGTTTTGAGTTCCTTATTATTGACTCCACGTAGAATTCCCGTAGGGTTTTTTAATTTTCTTCCTCCCTTTCGGTTTTTTAAATTGCGTCAGCCGACATGTGGCACCTTCATTGCTCTTCTACTTTCTTGAGTTTCGAGTTCTACTTTTTCACCATGATTTGGCTAAGTCTTCTCTTATATTTCGAGGGCTTGACTCTTTTTACATTTTCTTTGAGATTCTCATAACTATCTTGATTTAATCAACAAGAATTTTCTTGTTATCTAATTTCAGCAGGCGATGGAGGAAATTTGATAACAGTTCTGGCGACTCACAGGGGGCATTAGCCTGCTAAGTGGGATGAACCCACTGACTATATTTATTCATTTTAGCATGGAGTCCATATTATGAGCTAATCCAAACCCAGATCGTAGTTTCGAAATGCCACTACTTTCTTCTGCAGCTGATAGCTAATCCTTTATGCCTTTCAACTCTCATAAGGAGACTCTAAATTTTGTTTTTATGAGAGTAGAAAATTGTTTTTGATATGGAGCTTCACCCATTATTGTATCATGAGCTTCGGAGACTGAAGGATGGATCAGATTCTATTTGGGGATGCCATAAAAATTGTATGTTGACCTTGGGGATGAGGCTTGCCATAATTCATTCTGGAAAGAGTCAACAAGATTACCTTTTAGCCAATTTTAGTTGCTCTGCATTTGTTTTTGAAGTTTACAACTATCGTAGGTAGCTGAGGATCTCCCTACTATAAATACTTAGGGTCCAGGCACTTTGTACCACCAGAGTGATATGGACAAGAGCTATATAAAAGTGATCAAATCATACATGCCTCAAGTTAGACACACAAAGTGTGCAAAAACACTTTTTCTACTAAAAACAAATCTACTCCTCCTACACTAACCAGGCTAGAAAAATCTAAACAAAACCTAAAACAGGAAGAGAGAAATAGCTTCCCTTATTTATAAAGTGTGGCCATGTGATTAATTTAGCAATAGATATGGCCTGTGATAAGAGTGAAAAATTACCTCCCACTCTTCTACCCATGGTATCAACAAACAAAATGAATACCTCCCAAGATGTTTATCATTTTGTTGGAGGTGTTCATGGCTGACCCTTGGGGCTTTGAATATTATCCTCATGCTTTGAAGTAAGCATGACTAGTTTTGGCTTCTCCTTTGGCTCTAATGAGGCCAAACTCTTGATGGGGTAGGGTTTTGAGATTTTTGTGCTTTCCCATCACTCTGTATTTCGACCTGGGGGATAAGGCCTTTCTGCAGAATTTCTTGGATGGAGTTGTTTGCATATTGACTTGGACTTTCTTGTGCTCCTATAAATAGTTGATCTTCTGTCTTGATGACTAGTATAGGAGTGGTGTCATCCTTGTCTTCCTTTTCCTCCTCCACCTTAGCATATTCACTTCGGTGAATCCAGACTCTTTGATTGAAAGAAAAAAGCCTTTAATGATTTTATCTTCATCAAGAGCTTCTAAATTTGATTTAGGGGGACTGTCATGAGTAGCAAGGATATTACTATTGGATAATTAATGATAAATCCACAAAGTTTGTGATTCTTGTGAACTCCTCTTTTTTGAGACATTCCTCCAAGTCAGATAAGAAATCAAGCTCATATTCATCCTGTTGCACCAAGGTTTATCCCTTTTACATGATGGTCTTTGATTCTGTAAATTTTTCATCATGTATAGCTTAATTTTTGAACATGAATCTTGTGAGATCAAAATCTTCCAAAAAATCAGATTTCTGGAGAGAATGGATAGGGGAGATATCTACAATCTCTTGTGCATCTGACTCATGATTCGAATCCTCTGAATTTATTTCAATCATCCCTATGTACTCCTCTTCTTTTAGATTTGGAGTTACTTTTTGTTCATATTGAAGGGATGATTGTTTGGGAGGAAAAGGGACATAAGAGATGGGGTGGGATGGAAGGCTAGGAGATGGAGAAAGGAACTCAGCCCTTGGAGTGGTATGACATGGTAGAGCTTGGGAAAGGGGGAGAGATGCACAAAGAGTTGGTGATTGACTTACCCATTGACAAGGTTGTCTCACACTTTGCTCATATGTTTCAATACCCTCAATCCACTGCATAAGTGGGGGAAACACTTCTTCTAAGAAGTCAAGCTTCTCTTGGGGCTATAGTTTCTAGGAATAGGGCCTTCCCATGGACAAGGTACCCTACATCCTATCCCAAATGCTTGTGTTTATGCTTTAGCTTGAGATTTAATCATGCCTGCCTCCATTCTTCAAATATTCTCTAGTATATCAACATCCTCCATTTTACCGAAGTTATCGTATGCATACTTGTAGCCTTGATAGGTCTCCTAGCCAAACTGGTCTTGGCTTTGTTCATATGGGTAAGCATAGAGGATTTGATCCTGGTTATATTCTGGCATGGAGAAGTCATGAAGATATTTAGAGGTTGATGATACAACTACAAGTCTGAATTTCATCGTGGGGATGAAGTCATGATTGCACAACTTTGTAAAGTGAAAGAAAATGAGAGACATGGAAAGAAATATGAATGGAAATGGATGGAAGAAGGGTGCAACATTTTAGAATAGGCTATTCGACCTGTGCAGAGTTTCCAAATGTTCTTTGTGTGTGCCTCCAAAGGCTGAATCTCACCAAGAACACACCAACTTGATAAAGTGGAATGATAGGATGCTTCGAGTCCCCCGGGAATGCCAGAAAAATGTTGACGATTATCTTTGTGGATGAACCATTAGATTCATTGGATACCTTAGGTTAGTGGGATGTGTGCCCTAAGGTAACCTCCACATTTTAAATAAGTTGGTTATTCTTTGTAGGGTGAGATGAGGGTCAAAGAAAAATAAAAACTAGCACAAAACTAATAAGCAATGTCGAAAAGGGGAGAAGTTAATCAAGAATCCAATTGCTTGAAATGGGGAAAGGTGAGCAATGAAAAGGGTGGACAAAATGCACCACATGCCAAAGATAGATTCACACATAACACCACTTCAAACCCATTAAGCATAGCTTCTAAAACCCTTAGTGAACATTATAAATATGTATTGTATACCAATAGTGAAATAAAGGCTATTAGAGATGAAAAAAACATGCAAAGGATGGACGAAATGCATCACATGACATATTATATTGCTCCAAAATTATGCATAATATAACAATCAGCAGGTAAGAGGCAAAAAAATGCCATTACAATGCTTTAAGAAGAAGGCTTGGGCTCCTAACTCATTCCCCTATCAGGGAAGAAATAGGAGAAAAGAAGAAACATGACTAATTCTCTGGAGAACTATATTTTTATGAACCCTACATATTATAATATATAAAATGAGAAGAAGAGAAGAGATAAATTATGGAACTAGGATTTTCAATCACCTACCCCTTATAATAAATGAGATGAAGTGAAAGAAATAGATTGGACAAATATTTCTCACACTTCCCCATGATCTATCATTTAAAGAATGGGAACCATACTCATTTATCACATTCTCAACTACTTTTCAATCATCTCCGTTGAAGTGGGATCATTTTTTAAGGAATACACCCCAAATCTTTATTATATATCTAAATTTCTTGATTGTCGCACATCAGGTTCTAGGTCATGGTTCCGATGACACCTATTTTTATGTTATTTTGTTTAGAAATGGCCTCCGAGTGCAGGTGAACCTTTTGAGTTTATGTGTGTTAGCTTCCTTTACATAGAACTATGCATTAACTCTTCCACTAAAGTGATAAGTTAATAACTTATTCTCCCTCCACTTTTGAAAGGTCTAATCATTTAAAAGTTTTAGATGAGTTCCATTACGCCATATATGTGGCATTAAACTACCACTATTATTTTTACAAGGCTCGCATCTCCGGTTTGGGGCCCATTCACTGCGAGATTTTATAGAGCTTTTCTAGGAAAGCGCATCTCCGTTAGGGTCTTTGTTTTCCTCACCTCTTTTGAAATTACACTAGTGACATGTGGCACTTTCCACCTGTGAAATATAAAACTCTTCTACTTTCTTGAGTTTCCAATTTCTTATTATTGACTCCACGTGGAAGTCCAAAGTGGAGGTTTGGGATTGCTTCCTCCCTTTTGGTTTTCAAAACTACATCGGTGACACATGGTACCTTCTATGGCTCTTCTACTTTCTTGAGTTTCGGGTTCCACTTTTTCATTGTGATTTGGCTAAGTCTTCTCTTATATTTCTAAGGGCTTGAATATTTTTACATTTACTTTACGATTCTCGAACTATCTTAATTAATCTCCAAGAATTTGCTTGTTTGGATGTGAGTCTAATTTCAATAGGGGCGGTGGAGGAAATTTGATAAAAATTAATTCATGACCGTGAGGTTATCAAGATGGATGAAAATAAAAGTAGGTGATGATGACATGCATCAATCGCGGGTTGTTGATGCATGAAAATCAATTTGGTGTCTACGTGTGACATGAGGTATTTCTAATGCATGTCAAGGAGTATTTTGACATGTAAAAATGGGTATCACTACAAGGTATGACAAGAGGGTTACTAACATGTGCCAAAGGGTTGAGTGACACATGACAAGGGTTCAACATTGTTGTTTAGAGAAATGGAAATCTCCAAGAATTTGCTTGTTGTCTAAAACCCGTAAGGTAAAAATTTGATAAAAAATTCTGACCGTGAGGTTCAAGTATGGATGAAAAAAAGTATTGACTGCATCAATCGATGGTTGTTGATGCATGAAAATGTTGGTGACGTGTGACATAGAGGTATTTCTAATGCATGTCAAGGAGTGTTTCGACATGTAAAAAATGGGTATCACTAAGGTATGACAAGAGGGGTTACTAACATGTGCCAAAGGGTTGAGTGACACATGACAAGGGTTCAACATTGTTGTTTAGAGAAATGGAAGCTCTTGGTGTTCGAAACCCAAAAGGTAAAAAAATCTCAAAATTCCCCTGTTCAAGTATTTTAGAAACTTTGCTGCTATAGATACCGCTACCACCAACACCCATAAAGTTTTCTTTGGAATTAATCGTAGTACAAACTATGTGGAAGGTGTTATTAAAGTGGAAATGGCTTCAGCACAATATCAACCAAATGATACCATGTCGAGCTTCAAGATATTCACATGCGATATCGAGCTTAAATATATTCCTATTGAGGTGCGACCATGAGTGCATCAAGATATATCAAATACAAATACTCAGAAAAATGTAACACAAAAATCAAATACAAATTCTAGTTCACGAAAGAGGAAACCAGATGATCATGATATTCCTCAAAATTCTACTTGTAAAAGTAAAACTTTGAAAAAAACATGAATATATGGATACTTGGGAGGACATACAAGTTCGAGTGGGCTGTCAAATTTCCTTTATCAAACCTATACAACTAGCTAATTCAGAAGATATCCCAACTAAATTTACATGCACAATATGTACGTGGAAATTGGGAAAGCAACAAAAAATGCAACTAAAGCTAGACACAATTTAAAAACATTGTGGAAAACAATATCTTGACTATAACGAGGAGGATGGTTAGAAAATAAAAACACATAGATGGAAAAATGAAAAATAATGTATGCATGTTAAATATGTAGCAAAGTATGAAGCAGAGCAGAAAATACGCAGACATCTCGTGGAAAAGGGTAGAACGATCACATCACAAATTGGTAAGATGAATCAATCAAATTTGCATGCTAAAATCATACAGTTCTCTACTTTATTCCACATCCTTAAGAAAGGAAAGACTGATTTCAAAGTTTTGTATCAATATAATGGAATGCACAACGTTCCTTAGTCTCATTGGTCAGACAACAATGCATGGGAAATGGCTAAATGCCTTGCAATGATAGAGAAGGAAGATTTGAAAGAGAGTGTAAAAAATGCAAAGTTTATCTCTCTATCAATTGATGAAGTGACAACAGTTGACAACACCACATGGGTATGTATCCACGTTTATACTTTAGAAAATCATATAAGGACACCGCATCTACTAGGTGTATAGAAAATGGTTGAAAATTGCAATGTTGAAAACCTATATAAAATAGTTGTTTCTCATTTAAAAGATATTGCCAAAGATGATTGATTATGAAATTGATACGAAGTTGGTATGCGTTAGTGTAGATGGTGCATCAGTCCCACAGGTCACCGAACGGGTTGTGTTTTTATTGCAAACAACAATAGCCCCTTATATGCTATTAATTTATTATATGGCTCAAAGAATGAATCTAGAATATAAAATAGTTAGCAACTTTGAAAATTTTGCAAAAGTAGAAGACCTTATCAGAGAACTACATCCCTTTATGGCAAGTATCCCAAAGTAATTTCTTGATTTTCAAAAATTGCAATTGGAATTACAGATGGTAAAAAACTTCTAAAGAATGTTGAGACAAGGTGGATTTCTTTGTATGGGCCTACATGAAGAATTCGTGAGTATCCATCGTTGGTTTTTTTCATGCACAAATATTGTCATGATGTTGAATGGGATAAGGAATTTGTTCCATTTAACAAATTTGGAAAAAAATTATTACATTTGTTGTAATTCTTTCAATTTTAAATTAGATCAATACATTCATGAAGCACGCACAAGAGAGATTAATGTATATTGGTTATTTTATACAGATGAGAAAGTGGCTATGTCAAAATATTGATGTCTTGTATACTTCCCCAGAAAGTTTTGATAAACCTATTTTTGATAACTGGAAAGTTTTATTGGATCTTAAGAATCCTAGTAATTATTTGAGATTTAATATCCATGATCACCTCTGTATCAATGTTAATGGGAGAGAGATACCACTGCACATTTTGTAAAAATGTCAAGATATTATAGGATTGGAAAGAGAAGAAGTTCATGTGACACGTGTTCTATTTGATTCTATTATAGTTGATACAAGAATAAAACTTAAAAAATTACACAATCCTTAGCATCAGAAATAAGAGAACATTTCAACAAAGATAAAATTCTTGAAGCTATGGGTGTGATGAATCCAAATTTTTGGAATACTGAAGGTGGTCATGTAGATTTTGTAAGTAGGTATTTTCACGCATCCATAGGTACAATAATGGATCATTTCACCAAGATGGCATAGGTCAATGGTATGAAATCAAGGGTACACTAAATATCGAATTAATAATGTCTTAATCATCAGATTTTACAACAATAATGATTAACCAAAGATCATTTTTAGAAGAACCTTCCGAGAGTGGTGCTATTACAAGGCTCTAGCAAAAAACTCTACCAAATTAGTTTGTTAGAGGAAGACATCAATGAATATTTTCGATTATACAAGTTGCACCAAACAATTATTTTGGGATCTATGGAGGATGAAATGGTTTTTCAGTGCTTTATATTTTATGAAATCAAAACTGAGAAACGGGTTGGATAAAAAGCTTGATAGTTGAATGAGGTGTTATGTTTCATTCTACTCCTTGGACACCTTTCCTTTCGACAGAGCAATTACACATTGGAATTCCCTTTTCTAAAAGAATAGGTGTAAATAATACAACTACAAGTATAAATGTTCTCAACAACGAGACTAGAATTAGTGAGTCGACAAACTCTACAGATGCGAATATCGACTATGAAGAAGCTATTGAAAATGGATTGTTTTAGCTTTAAATATGATTTCAAAACTTATAGATAATAGGTATCACCTTGACCTTACTTTTATTATTTGTAACTGACATTTTAACTGTTGTTATTTATTTAATTTCATAGTAATAGATTTGAATATAATTGTTTATAGTTAGACGTAATACAATTGTAATTCTATGGATGTAAATATTGACTATTAGGAGTCTTTTGAATATTTTTTGTTTCGGCTCTAGTTATCATTGAATATGTTACATGTATATATATTTACATTCATTTAAATACAATTATTTACAATAAATGTGTTTTATTTAATTGGTATTTTAGAATTTTCAAACTGCTTTGATGTTGTGTTTGTGACAAGAATTTTGGAATACAAATTTGTGAGGGCTTCAAAGTTCATATATACATATTCTACCACTCTTAGTCTCTTCCAAAGTTCCAGGTGATCTGATCTAGTCACCGTCAACTTGGCACTACATTCTTAACACTTGTGTCACCATCAACATGCACAGGTTCGGTTTGCTTTAATTTTCTTAGATTAGATCTGCATTTTACTTTATCTTCATTGAATTTATGTTTCTATTTCTTCCTTCATCCGCTCAATTAATATTTCATATTTTATTTATCGAAAACATGGGTTGACATCCATCCGAGGAAGCTCTCACTTCTTGGGATTGACATTGTTAGCAACTCACCCATCTATATACTAATCCATTTTTCATGTTGAGTTCTCTGGATTTTAAGGTCATCTAGCTCATTGCGAAGGAGGATTTCTCATTTTGCTTCCATATAAATTATCACCCATCTATAAGACTAGAGGTACCTTAAACCCTATCATACCTGGAGTTTTAATAATCATGTTTTATTTATTTTGGTATTTGCAAAATGCTTTGATGTAGTGTTTGTGGCATGCATTTTTAGAATACTATTTTTTAAATATCATAATTAGATGTAAATAACTAAACTTTCAACATTAAATAAAATGCATTCCATGAGAAGAAACATGTAATTAGAGGTAATGTGAAGAAACATGTTACAGAGTTCAAATTTTACAAGTAGAGAGATGAATATTTTGTTGTATTAAGTGGAAGAGAATCATTACATGAAATATTGAATGTACTCAGGTCATGTGAAATGAGGTAGTCAATTAAATTACGTGTAAAAATTGATATTCCCAAAAAACATCACATTATAAATAACTAAAATTTCTTCATTAAAGCAAATGCATTCTAGACATATTTTGATATCAACACATAATGAAAAACTGTAATGTGATTCTTCCTAAATATTTTTAGAAGGTTTATAGAGGTAATGTGAAGTAACATGTTATAGATTTCAAATTTTACAAGTAGAGATAATAAGATTTTTTCGTATTAATTGAAGAGAATCAATAATGTCTAAAGAAATCTATCACATCTCATCACAGTCATACCACATTCTATGTCCAAAAAAATTCATCATCATCATCCATGATCATGCTACATCTATGTCCAAAAAACATCATCATCCACATCTAAATCTATCATCATTACAAGTAGAGAGAAGAATATTTTGTTGTATTAAGTGGAAGAGAATCAATAATGTCTAAAGCAATCTATCACATCTCGTCACAGTCATACCACATTCTAAATTTTCTTAAAACATAATCATTTAAATCCATTATCATCATCCATGATCGTGCTACATCTATGTCCAAATACAATTCATCATCATCCATATCTACTCTAATGTCATCATCCACATCTAAATCTATCATCATTACAAGTAGAGAGAAGAATATTTTGTTATATTAACTAGAAGAGAATTAATAATGTCTAATGTTTAAATCCATTATCATCATCCATGAATCATGATCATGTTGCATCTATGTCCAAAAACAATTCATCATCATCCATATCTACTCTAATGTCATCATCCACATCTAAATCTATCATCATTACAAGTAGAGAGAAGAAGATTTTTCAGTATTAAGTGGAACATAATTAATAATGTCTAATATTTAAATCCTTTATCATCATCCATGAGTCATGATCAGGTTACATCTATGTCCAAAAACAATTCATCATCATCCATATCTACTCTAATGTCATCATCCACATCTAAATCTATCATCATTACAAGTAGAGAGAAGAAGATTTTGTTGTATTAAGTGGAAGAGAATTAATAATGTCTAATGTTTAAATCCATTATCATCATCCATGAATCATGATCATGTTGCATCTATGTCCAAAAACAATTCATCATCATCCATATCTACTCTAATGTCATCATCCACATCTAAATCTATCACTATTATATTTGTAACCATCACATCCATATCAAACATAAACACCATCAAAATCATAAATCAAAACATGTGACACATAGCAAATCAAAATCAAAATCACCATATATACAATATATATATATATATATATATATATATATATACAACATATAAGTTATAAATTACAATATAATACGTGTAAAAAAATGAGATTTCATGAAAAGTAAAACCATTGCAATGTATATTCAACTTCAAACATTCTTCAAATTAAACAAATATTCAAGTTTCAAGTTCTGTAAACTCTTTTCAAGTTTTCAACAAATACATTTAGATTTGGACTATTTTCTCAATCATTAACAGGTTCCCCACACCCATTGGCACTTTCCTTTTCAGTTTCTGTAGCGAATTCTATGCCACTTTTCCCAATGGTTGGCACTCCTCTATTCTTTTCTTCAATAATTACATAACTAACAAGATCCTCTGCAACAATGTTTAGATTATTTATGATTGCTTCATCTTCCTTTGAAACATCTCCATGGGATACCAAAGAAGGATCTGCAGTTTCCTTTTCCTTGAACAAAATCTCCACATCCAAGCCATTCTCTTTAATAATCTGCTTAAGTGTATTGTTTTGTTTGTTAACCAAAACAATAGTTTTATTAAGTTGTATTGACGCAAATAAACTTTTCTTAGTGGTTTCCAAGTGAACTTGGAACACCTTTTCTTGAATTTTTAATTTTTCATATTTCAACTACAACAAAAACATTGAGCTCAATTAAACATATTACTAAAATAAGAAATTAATAAAAATATTGTTTCAAATTGATAATACTTACAACAACTCTATCTCTTTCCGCATTTGCAATTGCCACCAAATATTTGTCCTTTGACCATTTGTTGAAATAGGCCTAGGCTTCAACATTAATATTTTCTAATTTATTCAAAACTTTATCTAAAACATTGTCATTATAACTATTGTTATATGTGACAGTCCCACCTTGTGCTTGGTTGAGTAAGACATCCATCTTGGCAGGTTGATTTTGGACTGCAACATATAAATTGTACCTTTGGAAATGGTTATCATAACAAATTTTTATCTCTTTGATTAATAATTTAGCCCTTTGCTCACATTCTATGAGCTAACTTACATGAGTCAAAATGAATTATTTTACATGGGCTTCACAATCATAACCAATCAAGCTATTCAAAGCAAATGATGTCAACTAGTCATTATCCATATTCGAAGAGAATTCTACCAATGGAGAGGTGTGGGGATTTAGGGTTGAGGAACTCATGGTCCCTCTTTTGCCTCTGTGTGCCTTGATCCTATTTGTGATAAAATAAATTCATATTAAAATTGTATGTGATAAAAATTAAAAAGAGACGAGAAATTAATATGTATCAATGTTAAATAAAGTACATCAAAATGGAAATATACCTATGGGCCTTGAATCATATCACATGTGTTAAAAAAACCTATTGGGTCATTACTATCAATGCCCAAAAAATATTCATCTAAATTTATTTGATTTAAAATTGATTTTCCCGTTGTGTTGGGAAAGCCACTGAAAAAGAGGTTTGGAAATTCAGATCGAATGCTCAGTGTCATGCTAGGGGTAGGAAGTGGTATCATGCATTTACCAATGGTCTTTTACCTAAACCTCTTGTGGTCATTTTTGTGTGCATGTGTACTTTTCTTAATGCTAAATTAAATGAAGCAAGAACTACCACCTAAAAATAGTTCTATAATCTAGCTAAGACAAAGCCTAAGCACCATCAAGATAAAGAGCTAAACAAGATCTATACTAAACATCAATAACTTTGAAACATAAGATCAAAACTATGCATGCTATTCAAAATCTCTACTCTCCTAGATTACCAACAAAATGAATGGACCTATTTAGCTCCAATGGCAATCAAAATTGCTTGTTTGATCCTTAAAGAATGCAAGAATAGGAAGCTTAGCTCTTAACAATGGTGACCTCTCAAGAAAACAAAAGGTAAGCTCTTAGTCTTTTTGCTATATGCTTTGCATTTGCTCTCTCAAGAATTTTAGGTGTAGGTATAAAGGTAGAAGGAGGGCTCCTTATATAGCCCAATGGATAAAGGAAACACTTCATCCCTTTGCATGTGGGATAAAGGTAAAACATGATTAGGAATGGATAAGGTTGCTTTATAAAAGGTAACCTTACTTTAGAAGGGTTTAATTTATACTTAGCAAGTCATGGGAGTTGGGGGTGTTTTAATTAATCAAAGGTGATTAACTAATAGGTAGATGTAAGCTTATAGAAGCTAATTAGAGGAATATTAGTACGATTTAGGATATTAGAAGGGAATTAAATCAATTAAATATTGATTTATTGGTTAAATGGAAGGGAAATCTAATTAATTAATAATAATTAATTAGTCTAGGTAGAAGGGGTGATTTATTAATGGAAGGTCATTAATTAGGGTATTTGTTGGATAGGTGACTTAATTAATTAGCTTAGTGTAATTAATTAATGATGATATGAGGGAAAATGAGCATTATTGACAATATGTCGTCAATTTTCCAGAAGATAGATAATTAGTGCAATTTAAGTATTTAAATTGCTTGGGCATAATTATGGGTGTCTACATTTGCCCCTCTTTGGGGTGGCATAAGTGACGCCACTTCAAAGATAGTAGATGGAAGAAAATTTTGAAGGGATAGAAGAAAAATTAGTAGGAGGGAGAGATGCCCTCGAGTGTCGATAGGGTGATGAAGGAAGACGATCGACGATCGAAAAAAAAGGTGAGAGATATATAGAAGAATGGGAAGGGGCAAGATGCCCCGGTGAGACAGAAGATGAGGGGTGAGCAAAAGTGATGCAGAAGAAATATGGAGGAGGGGAGAGAAGAGCTTATCCTCTAGCCATTGTGTATTGGAACAATTTTGATGTCATCATATTACCATAAGAGCTACGTCATCGGTCCTTATGAAAAATATAAGCATACAAAATAGGTAGAATGACATGAAAAGCCATACTACGAACAATTTTTCATTGCTGAAAATACCAAACTCCACACAACATACAACAATGCAATGCAATATGAGAAGGAAATAAGCTCATGTAACAGGGAAAACAAGTACGAACACACATACCTAACCCAACAACGGTCAAGACAGTTGTACAAATGTTTTGTTATCATTGCTGAAGAGATCCACAAGTTCATGATTGGCAAAAAGGGTTAAAAATTATGCCCCAAGAAAGGATACATGCAAGGGGAAATGATAATGGACATGGGGTCCAAGAAAAGCGTTGTGCACAAGCGTAAACAAAGACTAGGAAACAAATGTGCCCTGAATGCGTGACGAAGCACGAAGTTAGGTTTGTGAATGGTTGTGAATCGATGATCCACGAGTCGTATTAATCAAGGAAGATGTGAGACAAACTAGCAGGATATGGAGAAAATACCATGCGCAAGACACAAGTTTCAACTGTAATAAGCAAGTTACCATTTTTGTAGGTTTTTTACTTTTTAGGATTTTGTGAAAAAAATTGTCCTATTTTTGGATTTTTGACATATATATTGTTTTTATTTTCTATTTTCCAAAATGTGGTGGACAATAGAAGAAAATAGAAGAAATAGAATGAAGGGCTTAGGGCAACAAAAAGTACCCTAGGTGGAAGAAAGAAGAAACAAGCGACAAAAATGTCCTTGTTTAGTGGAAAAATTAATAAAAAATAATTATTTTTAAAAATAATCATTTATGAGAGTGTGGATAAGAAGAAAAATCACCTAGGAGCATTAAAATGTCCGAGGGAGAAGAAAGGGGTATCAAATAGAAAAAATGCCCTAATACGGTGGAAAATAAGAGAAAAATAATTATTTAATAAAAATAATTATTCCATGGTGAACAAAGGAGAAAACGACGATCAAAACGGGCCTCCAAGCCCTCCCAATGGTGAAAAATGGGTTAATATACCCCACCAGGGGTAAAATCATCGCAACCAATTCATTTTAACCGAGCCCTATAGAATTTTTACTTGTGAGGCTCTGAGAATGATGAGGAAAATGGTGATTGCACGAGACCAAGTGAGGTGTGCAGATGCAGTCCGAGGGTACCAAGGAGACGCAGACGATGGCCCCTTCGTGAGTATTTGAACTTTGCTCATTAATTTTTGTCATTAATGCCCCAAATTTAGCTTTTAGTACTAGGAAGTCAAACAAGCGCAAGCGTTAGGTCGGGGTGCAGGCATCCCTTTGGGGGCACCTACACCACAATACACACACGTGCACACATAGGCATGAGTTACACACACCCACGTGCACACGCACACACAACACATGTGCACGCACGTGCACATACCTAAAAAGGGGTGCACACGCAAAAGCGAGGTGCACACATGAAAGGGAGGATGCACACACTTAGGGGTTCATGCGCACAAGCATAGGTATAGAAATGATGGTGCAAGCACCAAATGTGTGGTGCACACACCAAAAATGGCTCGCAGCACCCAAACGAGGGTGTAAGTGCGAGAAAACAAGCGTGCACATGCGCACACACCAAAAAGGAGGTGCATACACCCAAAAGGGGGCGCACATGCCCAAAAGGGCATGCAGCTTCCAGTCCAAGCAGATGATAGATAGAAAAATGCCAAAAAGATGACACTTAGAAGAATTTTTAGGATTTTGGGTTAATCCTAAAATGATAGATAGATTTTTAGAAGAAATGTTAGTAACTAACGAGTGATTTGATATTTTACAGAGACGGTTGTCAGTTTTACAGACACGGGAGCACCACTCTCGGATAGCAAAGCTAGAGGGGAGTATGTGCCATGAGACTAGCATGCCATGGCTATACTTCTCGAGGTGGTGGGGCTAGGCCCCGTGTCTTAGATGCCCTCTATTACATTGGATCATGGCCTACTGACTACACTAGCCGAGTGATGGCATAACGAGAGTCAGTGCTTTAGATTGCCTATGGGGAGATGACAGTGACTCTTGAGGACGTATGGTAGATCCTTTGTGTTGATCATAGGCACCTTGATTGAGTACAACTCCGATGTAGGGCTGATTAGAGTAGCTTGCAGTGCTCTTTTTGATGTAGATGATATACCACACGACAGTATGACCATAGCCTTACATGAGTGCATTTCTGACCTGACATTGCATCGGGGCCTCTCTACATTATGTCTCTTATCAGTGGGTTTTACTCACTGATAAGACAGGGACATCATTCCCAAGAGGACTATTACCTTTGGTACATGGCATCTTCAGTGGCAAGAGATATTGTTGGGGATAGTGTATACTGGCCCACTTATACTAGGATTTGCATTTGATTACATACCATGGTCAGAAGACCGTGGGTCCAACTTCTTTACTATAGATATGGTCATGGGACCACATTGTGGTCGAACGTCATGTTGGCACTTTGCACGTCTGAGACCTAGAGGATCCATCTTACATGGCATGGGTAGCAACAAATGATGATGTACACGACCACCTCAAAAGCCTATTCAAATATAGGTGAGAGTTTGACGAGATGTCAGTGATAGATATTATCTGGTGGCCTTACAAACATTTCCAGTGGCTAGAGGATGCCACAAGGCTAGTGTGTGCTCAATAGAGCACTACATCATCGGCAGTCGTAGCTACATTATAGAGCTATATCGAGTTGATAGGTGCTAGCAGCAACTTGGCAGAGTACAGGGGGTCCCACAGCCAGATATTTGGTATGCACACAGAGATTCAGAGAGGCACACCATGGGGCCTCGCATACCGGTGGCCTAAGCTAGGGCAAGTTTTACACAGGTGGTCCCCTAGACATGGGACCGGCACGATAGGTGTGGGACCCAGGGACTACCACATATTATGTAGCTTGGTATGCCACTGTGTTACCCCGGTGTCTCACTATCAGGAGGAGGCCTGGGCAGCAGGTGCTCACCCACTTATAGAGATTTGGCATGGTTCAGAGCGTAGAGAGAGAGTAGTGGGGCCGGATCCAAAGGATCCTTTTGATGGCATTCCACATGATGGGTAGGGTGCCTCATAGGCATAGGGACCAAGGCCATGGAGTCCCAAGATCTGATCACCAATTTAGCCTCCCGAGTGAGGGTCCTTGAGTAGAGCCGGTCATCTAGAGCATCCCAGGACCGATCCTGGTGGCACGGCTGTACCACACCCAGTGGCACAAATAGCCAAAGTATCTTGTTATCCTACGAAATTAACAAGGAAATTTGAGTAACTATACCAAAATTCTATTTTGCCCCAAGGGAGTTTGACAACGTTTGAGGAAGCCCAAAACTTCCTTTCAAAAATCAGGATGTTGTGGGACTTAGTCACTTTTTTCTTATCCTTGACACCCATCTTCATGTCGACATGACTGAAGTTGCACCCCTTTTACACTGGGCGCAATTTTTGGAGTGTCAACACACCAAAATCTACACCCCCTCTTAATCCTTTAGCACACTCATTGTTATGCCAACATCACTAAATTTGTGCCCCTTTGGTCCTTTGGCGCTGAAAATATCATGTCAACATCATAAAATGTGCACTAAGCATTTTTCTAAGGCGCTGAAAATGTTGTGTCAACGTCGGTAAGGTTGCGCTAAGGCACATTTTTCTTTGTGTCGACACTCCCAAAAGCACGCCAAAGGTGGTTGGTGAGATAATAAATGCCATTTTTTCTATAAATATGCACCTGACACCTATCATTTTCACGAATTGAAAAATTGCAGAAAGTATTTTCTTAGCACTTGTCTACCATCCTTATCACCCTCGTGTGTCATTTTTCGAGCTTATGGACCCCACGTCATTCTTCGTCTTTTATAAATCTAGGTAAGTGGCTCCTCTCCTGGTTGTTGTTTTTGTCTTGTTTGTATTAGGTATTAGGGTTGGTGTAAAAAATAAAATCTAAAGAAACACACCTAACAAAATTATCAAACCAAAGCTGAAATCCCTTTTGCCTCTTCTTCCAGATCTACAAATCTAGAAGACCCCTGCCTCTGAAGAAAACCAAAAACTCATCTTTTCCTACCTGCTTCCTTACCAAACAAACCCTCTCTTTGCCATCTAACAAATCCAAAAGAAAGAGGAAGGGAAATCAAGGATAAGTTGCCAAAATTATCCAACTATTACATTAGCGTGTTACATTTTGTTATGTAACACAACCTTTTTATGTGCCCAGTTAAAAGAACACTTAGCAGTTTTGTGGGGCGCAGGTGCCACTTGCACAACATCAACATAAGATGTTATGTTTTTGAATCCATGCCACGTGCTTTTTCCCTTGGCGCATTGATTTTCCTTGCAACATATTTCAAAGTTACACTTTGGCACACTTTAAACACATGCAACACAAACTTTTTCTACGCCTAGCCAAAGCAGATTTTTCTTAAGGCACAGTGCAACTTCCTTAACATCAACATAACATGTTGCATGCTGCAAATCCGCACCCCGTGCTTTATCCTTGGTGCTGAAACTTTTCATGCAACACCTCTCAAAATTGTGCCCTTTCCAACTTGGCACAACTTTTCCTAGGTCAACACCAAGCGCAATTTTCTTTATGTTGACACTTGCCTGACTGCACCCTTCTAACTTTGTGCAAAAATTTATATGCTTGACACAATGAAAGTGCACCCAATAGTTAAAATCCCCTCCATCCTCATCGTAAACTGCGCGCTTGCGCCCTAAGGATTATAATTGCTCATTCTTCATTCTACAAGCTTTCATTATGAATAACATGATGGTTGACATGGCTCTTCTATGTTGGACCTCCTTGATTCTTCTTGCAGAACAACAACATCCATCCTTGAGCTCACATATGTCTTCATCAAGCAAGAAACCAACTAAAGCTAAAGCTAAAGCTAAGCAATCAGAATAAGAGATGAAGTATAAGTATCAGAAGGTTAGAATGCCCGACTCATATGCAGAATGCAGCCTTCACATTAGAGACTCTGAGCTAGGATATATTGACATGGATGATTTCTGGGTGAGGACCAACCAACCAAGCAGTGGCCCATGTATGAACAAATTAGTGGGTAGTAGATTACACTTTACAGCTAGGCTTCCATTCAACGCCTATAAATAACGAGTTCATCATGTTGGTTACTCGGTGCTATAACAAAGACACTAGATGTGTCGAAGACAAAGAACACAAGACAATCATCGACCTCATAGCTCATCACTTTAAACTAACCCTGGGCATTCCTCATCATAGGCAATATGTAGAAATAAGCATCGAAGACTGCAAGAAGACTGGGACAATAATGACGATAAATGCATGTAGATGATGAATGAGCTTTATTTGAAGAACAAGAAGTTGGTGAGCAGATGGCCACAAACCATCCACCGTAGTGACTTTAATGAGGAGTTGAGTGACACAATTACCTTCTTAAATAGATTATTTGGGCTCCCTGATGCCCATTATTTCCATAAATGGATGCTGAGGTACCGGAGACCGTGAGCAATAATGTGCCGATCAACGTTTTGGCTAGGGTGAAATCATCAGTGACACCATCTCCCAACAGCTTCAACAAGTTCTAACAACTGGGAAGTTCTACATGAATTCCTATGTTGTATATGCTGCTACATCAGCAAGGGATTTCACAAGGTTCACTTGAAATGGGGTATGGCCCCAAGTCAAGATATATGAGTTCTACCCAGAGCTAAAGCTCAAGGCCAGCATCTCCTAGTTCTCTAAAATTAATGATGCCTTCTTCTATGAGGTAATCTACTTGCTGAGGCCAAACATGAGACACGGTTGGACCAACCCGAGTGTGATTGCTGCTACAAAGAAATGGGGATTGCTTTTCACATTCACATACCTCGAGTTGTGAATTTTGAGGAGAACCAATGAAGCCGCCAAGGTTTGTAGGGCCGAAGCTGGTCCTGCTGGAATTGTCAAGGCAAGTGATCACTTATCATGAGAAGTACATGAAAAGAAAGAAATGAGGAACCCCATTCCCCCTTACAGTTGGCCGATACACCTGCCCCACACTTACCAAAGCATGGGAGATGTATGCTAAGCTAGAGCTACTAAATTTGAAGCACAACTTCCCAACAAGGCCAACCTTCGACTGCCGAAGTTACCTCCCAAAGGAAAAAATTGATCCCATCCATGTTCCCAAGATTGAGGACATTTGGATCGACCTGACACATGAGATAGACATCAGGTGAAAGGATCACTCCCGGTGGCTCTGGAGGAGATCATCCACTATGGCGTAGCCATCATCCCAAAGGAATTCCAAGAGACTGATCAAGAAATTGATCAGGTTTACCTTGACACAGATGGGGATGATTGGCCATTCATGGAGATCAATAGAGCCAAAGCACCAAAAACCATTCAGAAAGGGTTAATCCCACATTGCAGTGCACCAAACATTGGAGAAAATAGAACGGTCTTACCTACCTCAGAGTTGATTTCACTACTTATCCTTTAGGTAGAGCACCTCCAAGACCGGCCCATGTGCTGAAAGGAAAAGGAAAGAATAAGGAGGGTGAATCACGTAGATAAAAAGAAACTCTATAAGGCCTTCCTTCTACTTCTGAGAAGCAAGTAGTCAACCTGGTGTCTCCAAGTAAAGAAGAAACAACAGAGGTTTCAATGGATACATCCACCCAGGATGTTATCACAACTACAACTGCAAAGGTACCCAACGTTCCTTCTTCCATTTCTTCTCCTCCTCCTGTCATTGAAGCATCTA
Source organism: Taxus wallichiana var. yunnanensis (assembly GCA_018340775.1). Lineage (NCBI taxonomy): Eukaryota > Viridiplantae > Streptophyta > Pinopsida > Cupressales > Taxaceae > Taxus > Taxus wallichiana. The sequence continues at coordinate 80,683,049 of CM031236.1, read as the reverse complement.
TTCATATGGATGTGTCTTCTCCTCTCCCTTCCTCCCTTCCATCTCCCACCTCTTCCATCTTCTCCTCTCTCATGGATCTATCACCCAGTGTTCCCTCCATCTAATTACAGATCCCTTCTCGTTTCCATGTCCTTCTCTTCTCCTGTAGTGACTCCAAGCCCCACAAGTAGTGGTGTGTTGGATTCACTGTCAATGCCACCACTAAGTGTTTGAAATACTTCACCGAGGCCTCTACTGATTTGCTCCCCCTCTCACTCATGTTTCTTCTTCTATTTCCTCTACTCCCACTCCCATAAGTCTGGTTGGATTTCGACCACTTGAGTCAAAGCATAAGAGGAAACTTCCCATTGTGGCCATGTATTTCTCCGTCATTCGAAGAAGGGAACCAAGAAGCGTAACGTGATAAATAGCTTTTCTAAAAGCACTTCAAGGGAGAGATTCATGGAGAGCTTACCCTGGACCCCACCAAGAAAAAGGAAGATCTATCTCCCATAGACTTCATAGTGACTCAAGTCACAATGGGGACCTCATCTGAAAGCATGCAAGGGGAATCCTTGTCTACAGTGGATGCTCTATGAAAAAATCTCCAAGAAGCAAAAGAGGAGAAATGAATAATCAAAGAACAAAACAAACATCTCCTACAAGCATTGCAGAAAATGGGCAATGCTCCTCCTGTGACTACTTTGAACCCATTCAAGTTCCCAATCAAGAGAAAATAAATGAATATGTTAAGATTGGTGAACAAGGCACAACAGTATCATCTTGGATGAGTGAATCCTCAGAGATGGTCAAGAAATGATTGGGAAATTCACAGTGCTCTATTAGGATATAACCCAAGCAAATAAGGAGCTACAAGTAGTAGCAAGTTCCCTCTCTCGAAGAGTTGGATAATGCTAGGTTATAGCATGAAACGTTCTACACCGCGTGCACATAACAAATCTCTCATCTTTAGATTACCGAGTTGATAAAATGGAATATATCCTGGAGAGAATAGATAAAATCAAAGATGAAGCCCTGGACGCATGATACAACATGGAGTAGACAGTTACAAAAATGTCTCCAAGGATGCTCAGTGAATCGTATAACTTGAGGGAAGTAGATGATACATTCCAGTGCTTCAAGGCTATTGTCACTCAAGGTTTGGCACCAGAGGTCACTTTCAACCGAGAATCAATCAATAACCTCTTGGCCTGCCATGACTTCATTGGCTTTTGATCGATGCATGTAAAAAAATTTGAGTTACCTAACAAGCTCAAGAACGAGAAAGAAACTTGCGAAGTCATTGGCGACCATTTTAAAGGTCCAAATCATGATCAACTTCAAGCGATGATCAGAAAGTTTATGGAATATCAAGCGCAATGTCACATCGACTCTCCTGATCAAAATCAAGACACCAAGTTCGAACAAAGGGATGATGAAGAGTAGTTTCTCCTCTCATGTGTGTGTTGATCATTTTTGTATAATATTTAAAAAGCATGTTGGCATATATGATGACCTCATCCATGTTGCACCATGGGATGTTCTCATCCAAAACTTTCCCAAAGTCAACTTTTGACTATTTAGATATTTTGTAAATATCTTGTAAAATATTTTGTAAGTAGTTGTTGGTTTTGTTTGTCTTCTTTCCTCTTCTCCTTCTATAAATACTTGAATACTTGTTGTATTCAAGGGGTGAAATTTTTGTATGAAAAGAGAAGTGAGGAGAGAAAGACTTTGTGTTTTCTTATATGAAGAAATATTAATACATATGTTTGAATTTGTGCTTAATGTATGTGTTATTTACATCAGATCTTTCTAAGTTAGATCTATGTTTTTATTTTGTTGGATTCATTCCTACTATTTTCATCTATTCATCAGTATTACTTTAATTGTTTATGCAAGTAGGTTTGGCTTTGTTTACTACCAGCCCCAAAGCATAAACCTTCTGACCTTTCCGTCTTGGAATTCATTTCTTTTCTTCCTTCAGATCTACCCTCCTCTGTTCCTTCCCTCCTACCTTTCTATTCATAGTTGGAACTACCTCTACTGGGATGAGATCCCAAACCCCTAAAGTTAGAATAGTGTAGATTTGCATAAATTCCTGCTTGATAGATTAGTAATAAACTAGTTTCACTTTGTTGTCTCAAAGATGGGCTATGCCCTGCACACTGTTGGCTTGTTTCCCCATGGCTTTCCTAAGCTGATAGTTTTCATATCAACAAGTATAGTAATAGCTACAACAAGCCTTAGCCAAGAGAGACACAAAGTGAGAGCAGAGAGGGATGAGGCCCGAGGTTGGTGTGTGACTGCAACAGCTAAGCATGATTAGGACTAGACCCATATTGTCACATTACTATCAGAGTGAGATTAGGCTCGGGCCCAGGCTGGCCTAGGAGGTGACAGAGTGGCATGGCAGAGTCAGATACGAGAGATGGACACATAGAGGGCTTAGATATTGAGCCTCCTACACCAATCCCAGAATCAGGTGTGGATGGTTGTTGGTCATAAGGATCATATATACATAGAGTCACAGGGCCTTCTTACACAAAGGGATCAGGCACGAGACAAGGTGTAGACTATTACCACAGAGAGAGATTGAGAGGTTATCTCCTCGAGACAAGATGAGGCCGATTTAGGTATAGTGATAGGTGAGCATGATGTTTCCCTTCAAGCTGCCCTCACCTATGAAGATGCTAACTTGATATGGGATCCGACGAGGCTTGATGGTGAGGCTTTATTTTATAGGACTGCCTACTTCAAGGTAGTTCCCCCATAGCAGTGAGTGGTACTGTCTCGACAGTCAGAGATGAGCATGATAGGTTCTAGGTCACAGAGATCAAGCCACTCGACGAGATCAGTTAGGCAGCCTATGTCAGAGTAGCCAGTTGGATAGGGGCCATCTAGTTAGTTTGGTGGCCCACCTAGTGTAGGTCCTTCTCAGCCACCATTGTTCCATTGACCAGGTGACAAACCTAGGAGTCCGGCGAGGGCGAGAGCTGTGGTTGAGCTCTACATTCTTTTTTTTGTACAAATTGTTTGTATACATGCCTCTTATGAAGGTTGGATTCCAATGTATAGTTTTGTATACCATTATTTTGATGATGCCTCATGCAATGAAGGCTTGATTCTTTCTAATGCATGCCCCTTTTTGATGGCACATTGTATTCAATGATGTATTATTTTGAGTACTAACTGGCACAGTTTATACTTGTATATATATATGGACATTTTGATGTATCATCTTTGTACGCCTTAGCTAAAGGCATTTTTGATATAGAGTAGTTTTGATACATGCCTTAGATGAAGGCTTTTATCATGCACTTCGTGATGTATATCCATTTTTGACACAGATATACCATACATGTATGATTTGGACATTTGTGACATGACATATGTGTATACGAGATGGACACTTGTTTATTATTTCTCATGGATAGATAGATGTGTTTATAATTTATTCTGATTTGTTTTGACATGGATATATATCATGATCTTGTTGATGTATCACATGTATTTTTATTTCTAGATGATGTGATCTTGTAGAATATATCAAATGTGTTTTGTTTATGATATGTGCCAGGACTTAATGGGTAGGATGATATGATGATAAGGGTGCGGGGGATAGATTTTGATATTTGCGATCCCTTTGCCCCCATTTGATGATACAATATGTGATGATTAGCTTAGAATTCATGTATATGATGTATACTTAGCTTTTCTTGATATATGATGTATAGATGATGTTAGATGTGATGATAATGATGGTAATGTGATGTTATGATAACAAAACAATGCACATGTAATAAACACAATCAAATGCTAACAAATAACACAATGAAATAACATAATAATGCACCAGGATTCACTAGTATGCAAAAACACACCTCAATATGCACAAGCAATAATAAATCTAACCTAAGCAAGAAAATATGAATCCTAACAAAGTACGCCCAAGCAAAAAACAACCCAAAAGCAAAAACATAAAACAACTATACAAGCAACAAGCAAAGCAAGAAACAAGACAATGCAAGTAAATGTAAGTAAATGTTTTTGTAAGATTTGTTTTCATGCAACAATTTTCTATTATTTTTGGTGTTTTGAAATAATTTTCTATTGTTTAGGTTTTTGTGAAACAATTTTCTATTGTTTAGGTTTTTGTGAAACAATTTTCTATTGTTTAGGTTTTTGTGAAACAATTTTCTATTATTTTTGCATTGTTTTCTAATGGTTTTCTAGAGTTATGCACAGGTAACCAAGAAAGCATGGATGCCCCCAGCATTAGAAGAGGAATATACAAGGGCAAAAGCCACATGCTTATGAACAAGAAGGTGAAGTTGTTGAATTGCCCCCCAGTGTAAGATGGGAAATAGCAAAAGACTCTGTGCCCCTTACGAGATGAATAAAAGAATACAAATCTAGATCAAGGCTCGATAGCGGGACGAGGTTCACAGGGAATCTCGGAGAGGGAGTAACTAGGGTCGAGCTAAGGAAAACTACCCTCCAGATGCAAGATGCTTGTGAACAACAAATCCTCCCAAGGTGTCAAAATCGGTTTTCACCCAAGGACCTATCCAAAGTGTCACAACTACATGGTTTTCACTTGTGGACGACCTATTTTCTCTTCTTCTTTTTCTCTTTTTGATTTTTTGTATTTTTGATCATTTATACCTTTTTTTTTTTTTTTTAGTTTTTTACCCTTTTTGACTTTCTGCGTCATGTTTAAGCATAGGACCACTTAAGATGCATGGCATTCATAGGCTCACGGAGCTCATCACCATTGGGGTGAGCAAGTTTGTATGCCCCTATGCCATATTTGGTGACTATAACATAGGGTCCCAACCAATGTGGTTCAAACTTCCCTTTCTTTTCTCGTTCCACTCTTGTGTTGAACTGGTTCTCCTTCATGACTAAATCACCAACCTCAAACTGACGAGGGATGATTCTCTTATTGTAGTTTTGGGAAACTCTATTTTGATACACTTTCAAGTGATTAAGAGCGTGAATGTGCCTCTCATCTAGGAGCTCCATTTCAGCCAATCTTACTACTCGGTAATCTTCATCCTTATCCAGATAGTCCCTAAGAGAAATTCTTAGGGAAGGAAGTTCGATCTCTAAGGGGATGATAGATTATGTCCCAAACATGAGGGAGTATGGTGTTGCACCTGTAGGAGTGTGAATGGAGGTTTTGTAAGCCCAAGGGTGGGTGGATTTGCAAGTGCGCCACGACTGTTTTTGCGACCATCTTCTCCATTATTCTCACCAAAGTCTTGTTTGTGACTTCGGCTTGTCCATTACCTTGAGGGTAATATGGTGTGGACCATTTTAACCTAATTTGGAACCGTTGACAAAGACCTTTTACAATTTTTTTCTAAATGAATTCCCATTATACGTAACGATGGTGCGAGAATGCTATATTGACAAATGATATGATTTATGATAAATTTACAAATCGAGCCCCTGTTACATAGGTTAATGGGACACCCTCTACCCATTTTGTAAAGTATTTTGTAAATGTGATGATGTGTGTATGACCATAAGACAAGGTAGGAGTAATTTTTCCTATCAATTCAAGTCCCCACTTAGAGAATGGCCATAGGGATAGTGATAGGTTGCAATGGTTGTGATGGAGCATGTGTAACATTCCCCAATTTAGTACATTAGAACAAGAATTTTTTTTTTTTTGATAAGTGCTTCCTAGTTCTAAATACATAATTTAGAACTCACAAATCAAAACAATCATTCTTATAATAGATAACCATATGCAGCTGTAATGACTCGGTATACCACCGATCTATTCATTCCATGACTCAGTAATCTACCGATCTATTCATGGGTATCATAGAGTTGGCGTTTTTATTTTAACAACACACTCTTGTGGTTCTCTTCCCTAAATAGGGATTTCAGAATGCTCTGCCCAAGGAACCTATCTGAATAATTTTTACCATTATTCATCCGCATCACATCCCTTAGACTAGGTGACATAGGACAACGTAATCAGTAGCTTGCGATACTTTGGCCAAAGATTTGAAACGTATTGTTTATGTCTCGTATTCCTTGATGGCATACTCGTCAATCTGGAATACATCCTTCACCCCACTCCGATGTTATATAGAATGTCTTACACTGACTTCTGTCAGCCTCCCCTGTCCCAAGTCATTCACTCAGGAACAGATTAATAACATGTCAACGTTATAAGGATGCTCTCGAGGACTAGGGATAAGCTGACATACTGGGTCAACCCTAGTTAACCCTGTGTGTCAAGGTACCCCGAGTCTCCAAGGGCAGCCTCATAACATGACCATGTTCCTAACCAGATCCAGAGTAAAAACTTGTTCGAGTTTAAGGTGTAAATCTTAACGATCAATGCAAAGGGTGCCGCCATAAGTCACCTACATTGTTGTATCCTCGAGAAGATCCTAATCTTCTCGAAGGTACAACCCTGCAGTTGACATGTGCCGACATCCTACAAAACCACCTCGGAAAGATCTACTTAACTTAAGGTGTTGTTACTTACGTTGAGTTGAAATTATACTTTAAGACTCTCCTTTCTGGGTAGTCTTTTCCCAACCCCTGCGTTCCTCACCTTTGAGTTGCCTTACTTATATAAGATCCATTTCACAGAGAGAAGTTTAATAAGATTTGAGATCTCATCAAGGAGTTCATTGACTCACATTAATCTTAATCAACAAAATTGGCAGTAGCCCTAAGCCCTCTCATAAGGATGCTAACTATACCCCTATAAGTTTATATCAGTTCTCAAAACTGAAATATATATCTTACTCATTGTTGTTAAGGTATAGTGATTTAAAATCATCAGTTGTCTTGACTTAGATCATGGATAGGGAGTATTAGATTACCCTTCCTGTTTCAACTACCTATAAAGGTGTAGTTTAACCTTAACTTCCCGTAAACAGTGGACTAATTTTTACAATTTAGCCATATTCAAAACATAAAAGAATTACTAATCATTTACAAGTAATCAGTCACATAATCATTACAAGGCCTACTTAGAGAATCCAAATATCTCCAAGGTATACAATAATAAAAATGCACTTAAAAACAATCGAACCAAAGAGGATCAATCCATCACAATACAAATGCAGCCACATAGTAACAATCCCCTCATTTCATTTATTTCTAAGCCCAACAATTACAATTTATGCATTCAACATTTTTGATACAATACTCAACAACAAAAGAACAACTTTCTTCATATAGTACAATTAGAGAAATCAAGTTGGAATTCATCATAAAACCAAATTAAACAATCTGAGTATCATATCAGATCTGCGTGCCTTTACCACTTACGACAACCATCTGCAAAAATTGCCAACACGGGTCGGATTCGGTGAATCGAGCATGATAAGCACTAATTCTTAAAAGAATTACATTCCACCAATTTTTCTCATTAAACAATTTGTTTAAATGAAATAATTTCTTCAAATACTTAACATAAATCAGACTAATCATCTTTCTGTAATTCTAACATGACTTTTTAACGCATGACTCATATTATAGTTACCAATTAATCCTAAATACCCTTCAAATGATTCATCATATATATTAGAGACTAAGAAGAACAAAGTGAATCCAAAACATCCATCCATCTGAATCCCAAGGACAACAATAATCCAACAAATTATTCCATTCAAAAATGAATATCCTATCAATTCGTGTATCCAACGGTATGTTTTTTTGTAACAATTCCTCAAAGGAAAATTATAACTTTCATCAAGTTCAACTGACGAGATTCCTTTAAAAACATTACATTATTTCAATGGTATTGACTAATATGCCAACTTTACTGCAATATATTTTTACCAGTCTCTCCTACGGTTTAATGGTCTTTCCTTCTTAAGCGATCTTATAGAGTTCACATAAGGAATACAAAAGAAGAAAGCACTCAGAGTTTCTAGACAAGGAGAGAATATTTTATTATTCCTACAGTTATATATATCAACATATACTTTACAGCTGAGGAGAAAGAAACAGAGACATTCAGACTTCCATTCCAATCATGTTCAGGACTGTACCGACTCCTCAAGAATAATGCAATTACATTATACGCATGCGACTAAATCAGTCGAGATAACAAGAAGAAACTACAGTTTCATCAAAATTCAATTATAAAAATCACCTGTAGCTATTAAGCAATACAAGAGCTCCCACGACAAAGCAATAATAAATAATCCAACCCTAATAGACTCAACAAATCTTTCCATATCATTCATTAAACATGAAAAATACCCAACGCCATCGCCTGACATGGCACAACTAGGAACTCTTTATCTCAGTCAAACCAGAGACTAGATAACACCATAAACAGAAGACGTATCCAGATGCAAACACAACGACATTTCCACTGAGTCGAAACACATACATACACAACAAACATTCAACTGAGTCTAATCCCTATGAATATACAGCAAGGACTTTTAACAGAAGCTGAATTCAAGAAAGATAATCACAGCAAGGACTTTACAGAAGTCACCTCCATAACATAAGCTCATCAAAGTTTTAACCGAAGTCGAGCTAATACGAAAATATAGCAGGGACTCTAATAGAGTCGTGTTTGTAATGTAAACCCAGCACACATTTCCATAGAATCGAATTGAATATAAACACAACAACATTTAGAAAGAGTCGAATTAATATGTATGCACAGCGAGGACTTACATCAGAAGTCGAGCCAACATGCAAACACATCAAGGACTTCAACATGAGTCGTGTTCACATGGGAATACTGTAAGGACTCCAACGGAGTCATATCCAACAAGTACTCACAACCAGGGTTTAGATTGAAGTCGAATTCATACGAGAACATTTCTAGGACTCCAACAGAGTCAATACCAATAAGTATTCACAACAAAGCTTCTACAGAAGTTGAAAGCATAAGATACATTTCAAGGACTCCAACTGAGTCAATACCAATAAGTATTCACAACAAAGCTTCTACAGAAGTCGAAAGCATAAGATACATTTCAAGGACTCCAACAAAGTCAATACCAATAAGTATTCACAACAAAGCTTCTACAGAAGTCGAAATATAAGATACATTTCAAGGACTCCAACTGAGTCAATACCAATAAGTATTCACAACAAAGCTTCTACAGAAGTCGAAATATAAGATACATTTCAAGGACTCCAACAGAGTCATATATATATATATATTCCTTGCAAACTTTCAACGGAGTCTAACCAAAATTGAAAACACAGTAAGGACTTCAACAGAAGTCACGTTCAAGTAAAATAATCACAGCAAGCATTCCAATCAGAAGAAACTTTAAGTATACCCAGCAAGATTCAACAGGATTCAACAACATGATAACACAGCCGCGTCTTCAGCCGAAAATGAATCCAAAAAGAAGAAATAAATACAGTAAACATTTCAACAAAGTCTTCACATAACCAGAGATTCCTAAATCCACAGGAAAAGAAGAACCAATACATTGCTTCAAACCAACTGTACTAAAATCACCTGAACAGAGTTGTTTTAATGAAATCATTTGAAGGAAAGCAAGATTTTTAAAAGTTAGGACCTATCATGCCTGATAGTGTCGCTTAAAAATCCAAAGAAGACCTCTGAATGAGCTCGTACCTTCTCTTCTTCTTCCACGATAGATTAAACAACAATAAATTGTTACCTTCATGCCTTATAAACTTTCCCCAACAAAGAAAAGAGCTAGATATTCTCAAAGTTGCCAAGCAACACAGAGTAGACTAGTTCGAAGAACCAGTGATCAAGCAGAGAGAAAAATGGAACGCATGGAAAACCAAAATACCAACCAATTTTCCATTTGCATGCCTTCCCAAGCAATCCGCGCTCGAGAACCAAAGTTCATCAATGGAATTAACTCCTAAATTCCCACCTATTCTCCATTGCCACCGACCGCAAAAGTTGGTGATTGCCAAATGAAAACAAACAACCATTCCCAAATTTGGTAATGCTGCCACGTCAGGTCACAATAGCCATTTGTAACCTCCGCCAAATCCCAAGTCCTTCATCCTTATCCACCTCATAAATGCCATGGAAACCACCACCCATGACTCGCGCCCCTTCATAGGTCCCCTTCCATCCATTATCATTAGTTAAGATAGGTTAGAAACATAGGTTAGATCATAAGGTAAGACATTAGTCTTACTTCCATAGTGCTAGGTGTAGCTAACCTTAGGAGCATTAAGCTTATAGTTTAGGGCTAGGTTAGATTAGCAATAATTCAACCAATAGGTTATAGTTTAGGTTAAGGTTATTAACCTTAACGAATCCAGTCTAGGTCTCCCAAGTAGGACCGATCAGTATTAGAACCAAACAGGGTATAACTTTCCTATAATGGATTCTATCTGGCATTGCAAATTAAGCTTGCAGTATACACCAGAATTTCTTACCTGGCTCAAGGTCTACGCCTTCCTAATATTATGATATCTGGAACCAAATTCATTTAACACGATCAGCCTGAGTTAAACTCCGGAATTGCTCATTCAACTCATTCAGACCTTGCAACTTTCGTAAGGTCAATAATTTTTGTTCATCCTGAATAAACTTAAAACATCTCTTGGATCAATGCAATTGATCCAAGGCTGAGTCATAAGGATGGATAAATCCACAATTCATCCCGAAATCAAATTGAACTCAGGTGCTAAAAATGAAGAAATAAAAGAGTCCAAGCATATTCTGACTCAGTCAAAGATCTTCAAGAGCAAAGAAGATACAATCCATATCAAGCATGACTTCTCAATCAAAGGAACATGTCCTTATATAGAAGAAATCATATATCAACACTTGAATACTCAGGAGGAAGTAACAATAATTCAGGGTGTTACATGCTTCCCTCCTAAAAGATTCATCATCCCGATGATTACATATTTTGATTTACCTTCAGGTCAACCAATTTATTAGTTCACAATACAAAAGACTATTTCCAACTTGAATAATTCTAGAAATCAATGTCATGATACATTTTATTCAACCTGAATAATGTTTGCCTCAATCTGGCTTTCATAAAGACATGAAAAAGATAAGTTCATAAAAAAAAAATTTGTCAATAGATTTCATTCTGTTCAAAAAGAAAGGGAAAAGCAATTTTCATCTCTTCCAGATTTTCCCAAGTTGCACTTTCTTCATTAAATTGGTCCCACTGGACCTTACATTGCTGTATTTCATGATTTCTCAAATGCAATTGGTGAGTTTCCAGCACTCGTGTGGGTTTAACCACGATTATTCCTGGGTCTTGGACCTGCAAGGAATTCCAATTTAAAACATGTGACAAATCTGAAACATATTTCTTAAGCAAGGAAATATGGAAAACATCATGAATGCGAGACAAAGCAGGTGGTAATGCTAATCGATAAGCTACATGATTGATTATTTCGATAATTTGAAAGGTCCCACGTAATGAGGTGACAACTTGGCAACCTTGCCAAAAGTTATAGAACTCTTTCTGGGTTTAACATGAAGAAAAACCTTTTCACCAAGTTCAAACCTTTGATCAACCCGCTTAAGGTTAGCATAGCTCTTACGCCTATCTCTTTGCTTCCTTCAATCGTTCACGAATCATCTTTACTTCTTTGTTCCATTTCGGTGAGGATTTTACGGCCCAATTACCACTCTATCCTCAATACTATCCCAACTAATAGGGGTTCTGCACTTTCTTCCATAAAGTGCTTCAAAAGGTGCCATTTTAAGAGATGAGTGATAAGTGTTGTTGTATGTGAACTCAACTAATGGAAGATACTCTTCCCATTTATACTGTTGATCCATGCAATACATTCGCAACATATCTTCCAACACTTGATTTACTCTCTCAGTTTGTCCATCCGTTTCTGGATGATATGCAGAACTGAAGTTTAGTTTCATTCCAAGAGCTGTATTAAGCGTTTGCCAAAATCTTGACGTCATTCTAGGATCCCTGTCAGATATAATTAATTCAGGTACTCCATGCAACCTGAAAATTTCATGTACAAACCTTTTTGCTAACACTGGAGAATCATCCTTCAGATTTCCAGCGATGAAATGAGCTACCTTTGTTAGTTTGTCTACAACTACTAAGATAACATCATGCTTATTCCTAGACATAGGTAACCCTTGTACAAAGTCCATGCTTATTACTTGCCATTTGTACTGTGGTATGCTATGGGGATATAATAGTCCAGCAGGGTGCATATGTTCTGCCTTAACCCGCTGACATTCCAGACAATGAGTCACAAAATCTATAACATCCTTTTTCATACCTTTCCAAAAGTATTGTTGTTTTAGATCAGCAAGCATTTTTGTGATACCCGGGTGTCCAGAGAAGGGTGAATTATGAAATTCAACTAGCAACTTCCTTCTCAAATCATTTAGCAAAGGTACGTATACTCTATTTTCATAACGTAAGATTCCTTCATTATCAAAATGAAAACCTTTAAACCTTTCATCATTAGGTTCTGCAGCAAGCGCTGCTTTTACTTGCTGAAAGTATATATCAGATTCTGAGGCACTTTTTACCTCATCCTTAAACTGAGTTCTTAATGTTATAAGAGCAGAAATGTGTCTCCTACGACTTAGAGCATCTGCTACTCTATTCTCTTTCCCTTTGATGTAGCTAATATCAAAATCATATTGAGATAAAAACTCTAACCACCTTCTCTGTCTAGCATTTAGATTAGGCTGAGTGAAAATATATTTCAGCCCTAAGTGATCAGTTTTCAACTCAAAAGGTTTCCCAAGTAAATAGTGTCTCCAAACTTGAAGCGCATGAACAATGGCAGCAAGCTCCAAATCATGAGGGGCATAATTCAGCTCATGTAACTTAAGTTTTCTACTTTCATATGCTATGACTTGATCATTTTGTAACAAAACACCACCAAGGCCTTCCCCAGAAGCATCCGTTACAACAGTAAAGCTCCCATTAGGGTCTGGTACAACTAATATAGGTGCTGAAGTCAACTAGCTTTTCAAACTTTTGAAAGCAGTTTCACACTTATCATTCCAAATAAATTTCTTATCCTTCTTCTGCAATGAAGTTATTGGTGCAGCCACTTTAGAAAAATCCTTAACAAATTTTCTATAATATCTAGCAAGACCCATGAAGCTTCTTACTTCATGTACATTCTTGGGTGTAAGCCACTCGGTTATAGCCACTATTTTTGAAGGATCCACTGCAATTCCTTCCTTGCTAATGACATGACCCAAATAGTGAACTTCAGTATCAAAGAAAGAACATTTGGATAACTTACCGTATAACTTTCTTTTTCTCAAAATTTCCAAAACTATCTTCAAATGCTCTTTGTGCTCTTTGACACTTTTAGAATATATGAGAATATTGTCCAGGAATACAAGTACAAACTTGTCCAAATATTCTTGAAAGATATTATTCATTAAGTTCATAAAAGTTGTGGGTGCATTAGTTAATCCAAAGGGTAGAACGGTGAATTCATAATGTCATTGTACTGGTTGAAAGCTATTTTATGAATATCTTCTTCTCTAATCCTTAATTGATGATAACTAGATCGAAGATCTATCTTGGAATAAACCGTTGCCCCACACATCTGATCAAATAGATCATCAATCCTTGGAAGTGGGTATCTATTCTTAATTGTTGCTTTGTTTAACATCCGATAGTCAATACACAACCTAAGTGTTCCATCTTTCTTTTTTACAAATATTACTGGCGCTCCCCAAGGTGAAACACTTGGTCTAATCAAGCCCTTAGACAAAAGTTCTTGCAATTGTGCCTTAAGCTCGACTAACTTTGTAGTAGTCATCCGATAAGGTGCCTTGGAAATAGGTTTCGTTCCTGGTTTGATTTCAATAGTGAAGTCAAATTCCCTTTTGGGTGGTAAACCTAGTAATTCCTCTAGAAATACATCCTTGAAACTTTGCAACAGAGGGAATCATTTCATGGAATCACCATCTTCTTCTGAACATTCAGACATCTTTACTGCATATAAAGTACATCCTTTGTTTTTAGCCTTTTTAAGTTGCATAGCTGACAGTTTCCTAACTGAAATTTCCCATTTCACTCCTTGTATCTCTGCTGTTTTCAGCCGATCATCTAAACATCTTATATTCTTTTCAAAATAGTCTACTTTTGCTTTATGGTCAGCTAACCAATTAACACCGATGACAATGTCATAGGATCCCAAAGGTGCAACATAGAGGTCAACTTCAGTGGAAAAGTTAGGTAAGTCAAGGACTGCCCCAAAAAGACACATACTCACTGTATGAACAAAGTTATTACCATACTGTACAGTCCAAGATTTATCCATTTTTCCAGCTTTTCTTTTAAGTTTAGAAGCAAGTTTACTAGAAATAAAACATTCAAGTAACTCTCGTATCAAAAGAAGTGAGTAGCGGTATGCCAAATAACTTACCGGAACTTCTATAGGTTCACTTGCCTTTCAACTTGCTTGTGCTGCATCTGCGGCATGTATCTTATGTTGTTGATTATGATCATCCTTCTTCAAAGGGCACTGATTTGTGTAGTGGTCTTTGCCATAATTATAAGAGCCCTCCTACAAGTCCCTTTTTAGGCTCAAAATTACTTCTAGCCTTAAAATTATCACGTTGTCCTCCATAGGGCTTCTGCCCATTGTTATAATTTTTGGCAAAACTATCCCTTACATTTCTAGCAGGCTTATTCGCTATCGTTTTCTTACTATTATCCCCTGGAAACTTACTTCTGTTTCCAAACTTTTTCCATGGCCCCTTCTTGGGTGCAAGTGAAGTTGAAGAAGGGTTTATAATCTTCTTCCGCACTTCCTCTTTATGAGCAGAAATAGCCTTTAATTTCTGTTCTTGCCTTATGGCCTTTTCAACAACCCCTTCCATAGTGGTTGGGCTGTGAACATCGACCTCTCCTCCTATCACGGGATTTAGTCCCATGATAAATTTTCGTATTCTGAACTTCTCATCAGTTTGATATTCGGTACGTACTTGAGGAGTTTCGTAAACCACTCCTAATATTCAGTTACCATTAGCTTCCCTTGAGCTAAGTTCTAGAATTCTGTCATTTTCTAATCATAGAAAAGTTGTGGCAGCCAACGTTGCCTAAAATAGCCCTTAAATTGATCCCAAGTGATATTGGTCTCATCAATATTTAGCTCAACTTTACGGTTGTCCCACCACGAAGATGCTTCGTGGGAAAGCTGATAGGCTCCCCAAATAGCTTTGGTTTCCTCAGAGAAGTTTCTTATTGCAAAATAATTTTCCATTTCGCTGAGCCAGTTCTCAGCTCCATCTCCTAATGTGGTGCCATCATATTTAGGTGGACTTATCCTTTTTATATCATTAGTGAGTTCGCTGCCAACCTGGCCTTTTTGTTTTCTAGTTGGACAGGTACATTTATAGTGTTATTAGTAACACCCACATCGGGGTTGTCCTCAGGAGGTAGCCGATTGTTGTTACCAGCTTCATCATCCTCCTCATTTCCCATTACTTGCTATTCAAGTACATCCAAATGATCTCTTGTGTCCAATAGGGCAGCAAGGATCTCATCAAGCTTTTGGGTTGTTATCTCCCCTCCTTCAGGTGGAGCATTATTCGCAACGTTCCCCCTTGTTCTAACCATTTTCTGTTACAAGAAAATTCAGGTTTTTATTAGATTATGGACACAATAGGTCCAAGAGCTGCAACCTTCAGCTCTGATACCAAGATGTAACATTCCCAAATTTAGTACATTAGAACAAGAATTTTTATTTTATTTTTATAAGTGCTTCCTAGTTCTAAATACATAATTTA
This sequence comes from Taxus wallichiana var. yunnanensis, assembly GCA_018340775.1. NCBI lineage: Eukaryota > Viridiplantae > Streptophyta > Pinopsida > Cupressales > Taxaceae > Taxus > Taxus wallichiana. Next base: position 80,667,352 of record CM031236.1, on the reverse strand, counting down.
GAACTCATAGATCAAAACAATCATTCTTATAACAGATAACCATATGCAGCTGTAATGACTCGGTATACCACCGATCTATTCATTCCATGACTCGGTAATCTACCGATCTATTCATGGGTATCATAGAGTTGGCATTTTTATTTTAACACCACACTCTTGCGGTTCTCTTCCCTAAACAGGATTTTAGAATGCTCGCCTAAAGAACCTATCTCGAATAATTGTTACCATTATTCATGGCATCACGTCCCTTAGACTAGGTGACATAGGACAACGTAATTCAAGAGACTTGTGATACTTTGGCCAAAGATTTGAAACGCATCATTTATGTCTCATATTCCTTGACTGGCATACTCATCAATTTGGAATACGTCCTTCACCCCACTCCGATGTTATATAGAATGTCTTACACCGACTTCATCGACCTCCCCCTATCCCAATTCATTCACTTAGGAAACAAATTAATAACATGTCAACGTTATAAGGATGCTCTCGAGGACTAGGGATAAGTCGTTGTTTCGCATGCACGAATGCTTCTATCCTTTCATTCCTTTGAGAAATAATAAGGGTTAGGGCTAGGAGGAATACTGTTGAATGTTGAGAGGGTGTGCACGCGTCGAGAGAGAGATTAGATTGATTGCAAAGAACTCCTTTTTTCCGGGAAGGACTACTGCAAGTAAGAATACAAGACCACCGATTCTAATTAGATAATAAATGAGGAACTCGCCTTGGCCCAGGAAGTATTAAACTTCCTTTCGAAGGTGGTCGGTTCCCGCTAATATGAATTAACACAAATTATTGAAAAATTACAATTTAATTACCTTGTTAAAACAATAGAGGAAAAGGGCTAGTTTTGGTTTTGAATTACAGTGATCGATCTGGTCATCAGTCACTGTACACGGTTTCTTCTAACCGATATCGGTAGGGGCAGTGGTTTAGGGGCTTTTAGTGAAGGTTGGCTATAAGGTGGCTATGGTGTTTATAAGGCTAGTAAATGATTGGGGATAGGTAATGGGGTGATGGAGAAGGCTCAGAGGGTATGGGAGCTATTCTTGGGGTAGTGTAGGGGTAGAGGAATGATAGTTAGATGTAGGGTGTTACCGGGTAGTAGATCTAGGAATAGACTTATAATTGTTGTGATTCAGAAGTTCAAGAAATGTTATCAAAAGAACATACAAGATACTACTCACTAGTTCCTCATGAAGATACAGGTCCAAAGACTGTGATAATGAAGGTAGGGCTCAGGTAGGATGATTGGACAATCAAAGATGAGCTATCTTCTCTCCCAATGCTTGGATGAGTGTCACTGGGCTCTGGTTACTCAGTTGCAGTCTTGGGCTTGATGTCCTTCTCTGCAAACTCCTTTCTTTCCTTCACTTGTATTTTCTCGGCCAAGCGAATTCCTGATCTTTCCAATGAATTTTTCCTGATTCCAGATTCCGGGCCCCCGTCTTTTGGTTGGGGAGTTCATTTCTGAGGAACCGATGGCGATTACGTAACCGATGGCGATCGAGTAGGAACCGATATCGGTTAAGTCAAAGTGGACTATTTTTAGTAAAGTAGCCAACTTTCCCTCCTTTTCTCCCGAGGAATTAGTTGTGGGCTTAGTCAAGTCATTATTAGGTTGATTTTGGTGCGGGTGAGGAGTAATTAGTCATGGGTGTGGATGTAGACCAAGTTATAGGTCTTAATTAGGTTAGTTTAGGGTTAGGACTAGGTCATGATGAGGTGGCAAAATGTGGTGGCAGGTTTGGAGATGTGGATTTATTAATTATAAGGTAATTAATAAATAATTGTGCAAGGTTTAGGTGGTGAGGCTAGGTTGCGAAATGAGATGTGGGGCACGGGGGGTCGTAAGACACAAATTTGGTGTCTACATTAGCCCCTTGTTGTCGTGTAGCTTGTCTTGTAAAGCTGCACTGACAATAATAAGAAGTGGTTACTCTATTAAGGGTATAGGTAATCCCCCTCAAATCTATCATAGATTGAGGTAGCGTGAAATCAGGGATAGGGTTGATAAAGGGTAAATGGTATTGAGATGATGGTAAGATGGTGGGGTAGGTCTAAGAAGCGACGCACGCGTTGAAATGCAATAGTGTGACTGTGGTACATGATTAGAAGAGCAAACAAGCAATTCATAGGCAAAGGTCGATAGCTTATCCCAAACAAGGGTGACATAATCCGGTATCCAAGGCATAGGAAGTAACTCGGGGGATATAATAGTAAGGTACGGGAATGTTTACACATGTTCGGTAGTACTAAATGGTTGGTTTGGTTGAGATAAATGTCACGGTCTTAGTCTAGGAAAAGTTGGTCGGTGATCAAGTCAAGTATCCTAATCATGCTAAAACACGAATAGGTGAGCTCGATTGAACAAAAAGATACATAATGGGTGGATAAAATTGTAAGTTCGGGCTTTGGGCGAGGATTTAAGTGGTGCGCCTTAGGTGGGCCGATTGATTAGTGAGGGCCATGGGTCGGGCCTCGATTGGTTAGTTACGGCCTTGTGTCGGGCCAAATGGTTGGTTACCTTGGGTCGGGCCAAATGATTGGTTGCAGCCTTGGGTTGGGCCAAATGGTTGGATACGGCCTGGGTCGGGCCTTGATTGGTGGTTGGTTGCGCCTTAGGTCGGGTCGGGCCAAATGGTTGGTTGCGGCCTTGGGTCGGGCCAAATGGTTGGTTGCGCGCCTTGGGTCAAAGCCGGATGATTGGTTGCGCCTTGGGTCGGGCCCGATTGGTTAGTTATGGCCTTGGGTCAAGCCAAATGGTTGGTTATGGCCTTGGGTCGGGCCGGATGGTTGGTTGCGGCTTTGGGTCGGGCCTGATTGGTTGGTTGCGGCCTTGGGTTGGGCCAATGAAGTCAACAAAGGCTATTTAGCAAAGGAGGGTTTAGGCGATGTGGTGAGAAAGGGAGATTGGTGAATAAGGGCAGAAATTGTGGTGAAAAAGGTATTAAACCGATATCGGTTAGCTATGACCGGTATCGGTTAGATGACCGATACCGGTGGTTTAGGGCACAAAATAACCGATATCGGTTATAGGTAAAAAAACCTATAAAAAGAAAAATACGGCCTGTCATTGTCACATTGTCAATTTGATAACCAATACGGCTTGTCTGGGTGTTAAAAGTGATTTTGTTGAGTTTGTACGCTGAGTTGGCAGTAGTTGAGTGGAGGAGTGAGTGATTGGTAGACCCCAGTGAGTAGGAGGTAGAATTTGATTGGTGGAGGACCCAGCAGAGGAGATTTATAGCCATGGCACAGCCAGGAGGAGCAGGAGGTGCTGGACCAGCTGGACCACCACCACCTATCCCACCACGATGATGTGTAGTCGTCCCATCTTGGTAGCTTCTAAACCTCTAATTATGTGAATTTAATGATTTTAAGTTTAGATTTGGGTTTTGGGTAGGAATCCAAAATTTAATGAAATAATGAATAAATGGATGTAATTTGAAAAATGGAGTGGGTAGGTAGGTTAGTTAGGCTAAAACGGTAGGGTGGGTAGGTTTGTAGGGTTTTCCAGTGGGTAAAAGGGTAGAAAAAGGCAAAAAGAGGGTTTTGGGGGCCGCGTCGGGTTCGGCTCCAGGACACTGGATAGTGGATCGATGTCGATCACAGGCGACCCAGCATCGGTCACCAAATTTTTGTGCAAAGTGGGTTGTTGGTAGACCGGCGTCGGTCATATGTCGACCGGCGCCGGTGTATATCATGTGCTATAGGGGACTGGTGCCGGTCAAGGGTGACCGGTACCGGTCATTACTTAGGTTTATTTTTGTTTTGTTTCGTTGTTGTTGGTGTTTGTGTTTTTTTGGTTGGTTGTTGTTTGGGGTGAAGAGGGAGGGGGTAGAGTTGATAGGAAAGGTGATTGGGATGGGGGAAATGGGGTGGTTGTGTGGTTGGTTTGGTTAGGATAGATTAGGTGTTGAGTATGAATTAGGAGGTGTTAAATTGGTAGGGGCATAGTTAGATGGCGAGAGTAGATCAGGGTGGTTGGTAGGGTGTGAGATAAGGAAAGGGGATATCGTAGATGTTTTAGGGTAAGATAGGTGGGTGTAGATGTGTGTTATAGAGTCGGGGTGTGGTCGGGTGGGTAAAAGGGGGTATAGAGGGTTAAAGTAGTTATTTTTGTAAAGAGTAGGTCTAATGAAGTGGGTTGTTTTTTGCAGCACGTGCCAGCTTACGATGCGGGATCGGATGCCCCCGCTATTGAGACAGATACGCGCCACATGTGTCCGTAGCGCAGTGGGCCATTATGCGTGAGGTGGGACTCAACGGAGTCTAGCGGTATAGATAGGGTTGTGGATAGGGACCACAGCCTTATGGTTGCCCTCATCGAGAGATGGGATCCGCAACCAATATTTTCCATCTCCCTACTGGAGAGATGACTATTACCCTGGAGGATGTGTATCGCATCCCGAGGCGCTTGATCGTAGGGGAGGTAGTATTTCAGGTAGATGTGTTTCACTCGGAATGTTTCGTTCCTTTTAGAAACAGAGATAAGGGTTGGGGCTAGGAGGAATACCTGTAGAATGTTGAGATGATGTGTGCATCGTAGAGAAAGATCAGCCGATGCGAAGAACTCCTTTTTGTCTTGGAAGGGCTACTGCAAATAAGAACACAAGACCACAAGATTTTAATTAGATAATAAATGAGGAAAGCGCCTTGGGCCCGGAAATATAAAACTTCCTTTCAAGGTGGTTCCCTTGCTAATATGAATTAACACAAAAGACTATAAGATATCAATTAAATTGCTTTGTTGAAATGGGTAGGGGAAAGGTCAATTGGTTATTGGTTATAGTCGGTATAAGCGATGCGACATCGATAACCGATGGCGATTAGCATCGATGACCGATATCGGCAGAGTCTAGGATCCAAGGTTAGTTGTTTTGTGGGGTGGTGGTGTTATTTGGTAGTTGTGTTATTTGTAGGGTCTGTATATAGGTGATATTAGGAAATAGGGTGATGAGAGGTAGATGAATGACAGTTAGATGTAATGACACGTTGGGTAGTGGATCCAAGAATGGATTTGTGGGGACTTATGATTCAAAAATTTGAAGAAATGTTATTAAAGAGGACATGCAAGATGTAACTTACTGATTATTCACGGAGATGCAGGTCCAAGAGCTCTGATGGCAAAGGCAGAACTGAGGTAGGATGGTCTGGCACACAGCAGATCAAATCAGCTGAGTATCACAGGGCTCTGGTATCCAGTTGCAGTCCTTGGCTTATTCTCCTTGTCTCTTCACTTGTCTCTGCTCAGTCAAGTAAAGATCCGGGTTCTCTTGATCGCTCCTGATGCTCTTCTTTTTATTCAAAGAATCCTTTCCTCTGATCCCAAAAATGAAATTCCGGTCCTTTGTTTTTGGTTTGGGGAGCCCATTTACAGGGAACCGATGCGGTTACATGTAACTGACGGCTGGTCGAGTAGAACCGCATCGGTAAGGAAAAAGTAGGCTATTTTTAGTAAAATCGCCCACCTTCCCTGCTTTTCTCCCGAGAGATTAGTTGCGGGCTTGGTCAAGTGACTAGAAGGTCGGTTTTAGGTGTGAGAAAGGGGTCCTTAGTCATGGGTGTAGGTGTAGACCAAGTTTTAGGTTTTAATTAGGTTAGTTTAGGTTAGGGCTAGTCATGATGAGGTGGCAAAATGAGGTGGCAGGTGAGGTGATGGGGATTTATCAATTACAAGGTAATTAATAAATAATTGTGTAAGGTTTAGGTAATGAGGTTAGGTTGCGAAATGGGATGCGGGTCACAAGGGGTTGTAAGACACGAATTTGGTGTCTACATTAGCCCCTTATTGTCGTGTAGCTTGTGTTGTAAAGCTGCGCGGACAATAATATGAAGTGGTTTCTCCTGTTAAGGATATAGGTAATCCCCCTCAAATCTATCACAGATTGAGTGAACGGGAAATCAGGGATAGGGTTGATAAAGGGTACATGTTGTAGAGAGGATGGTAAGGTGGTGGGGGATAAAGGGGGTTTAGAGGGTAAAGTAGATGTTGTGATAAAGAGTAGGTCTAAGGACGTGGGTTGGTTTTGCAGGCACGTCAGCAGTTGACGATGCGGGATAGGATGCCCCCGCTGTTGGTGTGGATGTGGCCACACGTATCTGCGGCTCATTGGGTGATCATGCGCGAGGTGGGACTCGGTGGAGTCCAGTTAGCGGATACAGAAGAGCTATTGATAGAGATCACACGGCGATGGTCGCCGTCATCGAGAGATGGGATCCGGCGACCAATGTATTCCATCTCCGACCGGGAGATGACTATCACATTGGAGGATGTGTATCGCATCCTTCGACTACCGATCGAGGGAGAGGCAAGTGTTCCGTAGATTCTGAGAGGCATGGATGGATAAAGATCCCGCGAGTTTTGGAGACGCAGCCACGCTACTTACCTATCACGGCGAGTATCGGTATGGTGACATGTACCATGCGCACCGACACGAGACACGATCGCCATGCCGATGATGTGATTAGGATCACCTCGTCGCCTCCCGGACTCGAGGAGGAGGCCGTTTTCCACGGGCATTGATGGGGGTGCTGCTTGAGATGGTGGAGGAGCATACTTACTATGCGTGGGCACCAGTGTATCGGTGCGGCTATACAAAGAGCTCTGGGGTTATCGCCGGATGCGGCGATTTGGTATTTGTTCGACTTTTTTACTTCACTGTTGGGCATATGAGCACATCATATGCATCAGACTAGTAGGGCTGCCCCAGCAGCCAGGGCCACAGGTTATATACAGATACGGCTTTCAGAGGTGGTTGGGAGTCGTGGGGCAGCCACGAGCAGTGCTTGCGGGGAGAGACGTTGCCTACTACAGGCATTTATTAGAGGGCCTGACAGCGGTAGATATTGTATGGAGACCTTACAGAGGTCATCACCCTCACGGAGGAGCCCACTTACAGTTGCGTCTGATCCAGTACACATTCTGGATAGCAGGACGGAGGCCGGGAGAGTACGAGAGGATACCCCTAGAGAGGGTACGCAGGCAGATGGGGCTGCGACAGGACGAGCCACCTCCCTTCCCTCAGTACAGGAGGGATGATGTAGAGGCCCCACTGCCTGCACCACGCCCTGGATCTAGATTGATTGGGTTCGAGAGGCCAGCAGATGACACAGATAGATGATGCCGGGTTATACAGAGCATACATGGTGTGTGGGGCTGGTCGAGGGTGGCGAGGGTAGCATGCCCGCATGCCTAGACTTGACATGCCGTGTGACGGCAGAGAGAGATCAGCTCAGGGGTCAGGTGTAGCTCTTACAGGGGGGCTTACCGGTGGCAGCACGAATAGGGGTCTTACGAGTGGGCATAGCTTAGCCCAAGCTTAGGTACTGAGGCAGGCAAAGACCACCACCAAAGCAGCATAAGGCCATAGGTGTAGTGGCAGTACGGGTACAGTACGTGCAAAGTATCAAGCAGATGATTGTGGGTTTACGGCACCACCGCGGCCACAGGCACCAGCAGCGGCACCAGCACAGGCTCAGGGGGCATTAGTATTAGGTGCCAGGGGACCAGCCCCAGCTCCTTCAGTGGCTCGAGAGCGCTATATGGAGGTTAGAGCGGAGGCCCGATACTATCAGGATATTCTTGATGGTACCGGAGTTGAGTATCAGCCTTATGCAGCTCATAGAGCAGAGACCTCTCATAACATGCCTGAGATCTCGTGGAGGCGGCCACACACCGGCATGTCTGGTGACAGTAGGAGGTGAGAGGCACCACAGGGACCAATGGGAGAGGTGCTGAGGGCGGTGGGGAGAGCTGAGGGAGCCCGACATGGTTTTTGTATTTGTATATTGGATATGGGCACCGGTCTGCGAACCGGTTATGTTTATAGAGGCCTGCGTGCCTACATATTACTCATTTATTCATTCATTCATTTATTGTATACCGGCCTGCGAGCCGAGTACGGGTTGTACAGTTGGTACCGGCCTGCGAGCCGAGTATATTTTTGATATGAGGGACCGGCCTGCGAGCCGAGTCGAGATTATTGATAGTTATTGCGGCCTGCGTGCCGGCTTTGTTGGATTATGAGATCACAGAGGCCCCGATGCAGGGCACAGTGTATATTTGAAAACTTGTATATATATATAGAGATGATGTTTTGATCCACATGTTGTGTTCAAAATGTTTTTAAGTATTTTGTCGATGGTTTATGATATAGAATGTATGATGAGTTTAATTGACATGTTGATATATGGATGATGTGTTATATGATGAAATGTTGCATGTTTTGGTGCTGGTTTTGGGACATTGTTATATATGTATCTCGATGAGTTGGATCAAATGATGTATAGATAGATAGTTTTTGTTTTGTTTTGGTATCCTTAGTTGATGACTTGTTTGTTTTTGTAAAATAGATGATGTTAATGAAATTGTAATGATATGTGTGGTGGATGGACAAATATGGATAATGGTGATGAGATGCAGGAAAAGAGGTGGGCGCGACAAAAATTAGGTAAAAAACGAAGAAAAGAACCATGTTTCAAAAAGGCAAGTGTATAACCGATATCGGTTGGATAACCGACTTGCGTAGTTAGTAGCCCGATATCGGTTACATAACCGATATCTGGTTATTTAGGTATGAGATTTTCTAAAATAAAAAAGCTAAGGTGGCAACTTAAGTTCTAATTTTGAGAGCCATGCAAGAAGTTAAATACGCGAACGCGATGCTTTTTGACGACTGAGACAGGTAATTGCATGAGAAATTTGAGTGATAAGGAGAAAAGAGATAGGGAAAGTGAATGTGTTCTCGAGATTGTAAGAAGGCGTAAAGGTGAATTTGAAAAGGGTGGTGATCATGGTAGAATGAGGAGAAGCATCCAGCAGGCAGGGACGAGAGGGAAGACAAGGGCCACCTCAAGCTGCAACTCCAGAGGTAAACGTTTTGGTTGTGATTTGATTTCTGCATGTTTTGTGAATAAGATGGGGGAGAGTATGTGGGTAGATATGAGAAAGAAAAGATGATAACAAGGGTTATAAATGAGGTGAGTGTTACGTGGTAGGTAATTAAGGGTTTTCGGGTATGTCCGTGTATACAGAGAGGAATAAATGAGAAAATTTGTCGTAGCCGTAAGAGGTGGTTGTTTTAGGCAAGGTGTATGAAAGTAACAATGACCGATATCGGTTAGGGATAACCAGTATCGGTTCGCATTCAACCGTACCGGTTAGTCAGAACGCACGTCTTATTGGTGAGGAATTTCCAGAATTTGAGAAAACCTGGGATTTGAGGAATTGAATGGTTGTTTGTTATTTGGATGTATGTAGGCGAGAGCAGGGTTGAGGATGAATGATAGTGTACCAACACATTGTTGTCACTTAATCGAGCGGATGTAACGCCAGATGAATGGACATTGATAAATCATTTGGGGTTAAGTGGAATCCGCTTATTATTCACGAATCACACGTAACCATGCTATGTTACAAAGCGTTGATTGAGAGATGGAATCCTCGAGACAAATACCTTCTATCTGCTAACAGGAGATGACAAGAATATGGAAGATGTGTTCCGTATTTTGAGACTCCCTATTATATGAGAACCAAAAGATATCGTGCATTACCTAGCGCGCTATGTGGGAGTGATATCATCAGTATTTGGTCCATACGCACAAGATTTAACACAAGCAAGGTTTGTCATTCACATATGGGATAATGTATGCAACACACCCCGAGGAGACAAGGCTAGCAAGAATATTAATGATAGCGGTAGGGTATTATGCATTACCGAGGGCGAAGGGGAAGATTTCCAAAGGCATTGATGTGTGTTATCTCGGGAGATGATAGAAAGGAACGTGACTTTTCGCATGGGCACCGCATATTTGGCGGAGTTATACAAGGGTTTATGGGCTTGTAGGTGAAATCACAAGACGACACCGGATTGTTCATACTTATTACATCGTTGGGCCTATGAGCACATTGTTTGTGTGTGACCGGTGAGGTCGATCCATCCAATGAGAAACCGGAGTACGAGGTTGGGATTCGGACGATGGGTGGAGCAGTAACAAGAGGCAAGATCTCGTGCCGTGACGGGTGACATTGAGTATTACAGTGAGGTATGGGAGAGGGTGACGATTGCGATATCGGCTGGCGGCCTTATGGGAACTATATGGTAGCAGAGAATATAGCCGAGGAATTGAGGGGTGTAGAGCGATTGAGATGGATCGCGGGGCACAAAGCCGCAGTGAATATGAGAGGATTCCTCTAGATCGCGTGGCGACAATTTGATTTGTGCAGATATACCCTGTGCTTATAGACCCTATATGAGGATCGATGCAGGTAGTATTCTCACCTCCCAGCCCAACACCTCCGTAAGGGCTCAAGAGGCAGCCCGATCGCAGGGTAATGGATGCAGGAACGACAGAGGCCTATAGATTATGGTGGGTAGCGAGAACCGCAAGGTGTACGTGATCGTCTTGACATAGCGGTGATTATAGCGAGAGAGGATCGCTCGCATCGTTTGGTTCAGCGAGCTCCAAATGCAGGTGAATGAGACAAGAGGATTTTTAGTGGTTGCATGAGTCGTGGGCGGAGAGACTAGAGGCTGGAGTCCTCCATGCGAGAGGGCGTATTCATATGTTACAGGAGAGATTGGTAGATCAGTGGGCGGTACCAATAGCCGTGGTACCTTTCAGGACAGAGAGGCCTGGCAAGAGGGGTCCACGATCACGATCATCACCTAGTTCGGGATGAGGCGTGAGGGTCTAAATAAATGTTAGCAAGGTATAAGAATAAATAAGAGTACCGACCTGCGTGTCGATGATAGAGAAGATGTATTTGTTTAACATCTAAATAAAATGAGATATGTATGTTGATTTGAGTTATAATAATAAGAATGTTTTCATTTTGACTTTCGGTGTTTTGAAAAAGGATAAAGAGGAATGTGATTAAATAGAAATACACAAAAATATTTATATTTACCACACATGATAGGTTATGGTAGGGGATGGTCGAGCTAACCTTGGGAGACCCCATGTCTCCAAAGTGCCGCCTACATAGCCCATCGCACAAAGCAAGGAGGGGCCTCGGATCGATGTAGTTCTCCTTAGGATCAAGGAGAGGCGAATCTGTGCAATTTGGTACGGTTTAGGCAATTGGTTGGTTGGTAAGAATATTGATATTAATATTGGTAAGGTAAGGTTGTTGGTGTCGGTAATGAATTGGTGATGTTGTAAAAAGGTATAAGGGAAGCGAAAGTGAGCCTACCCAAGTAGAAGGGAACCATGTCCTGATTAAGATCAACACACAATCCTAGATGCGAGGCAAAGCGGAAAGAGTGCTCCGTAGGTGAAAAGAGCTAAACAAACCACACAACGTAGAACGAGCTTGAAGCCCTAGGTACCGTGCATAGACGAGAAGTCAATAGGTGAAAAGAGTTGTATGATCACAACCTATCAGGTGTACGACACGTCCCTTGAGTTGAATAAATAATGAGGTGAGGTGAATGGTATAGTTGAGGTACGGAGAACTCATTACAAAGTGAGTGTTCTGACGAAAGAGAACCTACCCTAAATAGACAAGTCCATGACCCAAAAAGTTCTTTTGAATGAGGCTTTTATTTGACTGAATATAGACTGATCGATGCGGGAAGTCTACAAGGGATATTGATTGTACTATTCTTGAGGTCTTCATGAAGTTTGATCAATGAGAGAAGCTTCTAATAAAGGTTGACTGTGTATAGTTGTCCTTCGAGGGAGCATCTATTTATAGTAGCAGATATGATTTTAATGCATAGTTGTCCTTCGAGTGGGAGAAGTCTATATATAATACAAAGCAATAGTTTGGCATATAGCATGTCCTTCGAGGGAGCAGTCTATATTAAACTTAGATGACTAGATGTTCTTTTGGCGTGAAGCATCTAGTTTGGTAGGAAGTTTGACTCAAGAAAATCCCATAAGAAGGTAGTATTTTAATACTTTGAAGTCATGGACTAGACTAAAAAGGGAAGGCATCGTTTAGGTGAGGTGAGAATCAAACTATGTGAGCTTGATTTTTATTATGAGGTGTAGGAAACGAAGTGCATGTGGTGGTATGTAGACACCAAATTCGTGTCTTACGACCCCTTGTGACCCGCATCTCATCTCGCAATATAACCTCATCACCTAAACCTTACACAATTATTTATTAATTGCCTTCTAATTGATAAATCCACATCACCTTACCCGCCACCTCACTTTGCCACCTCATCATGACCTAGCCCTAACCCTAAACTAACCTAATTAGGACCCATGACTTGGTCTAGACTCACATCCATAACTAATGCCTCCTTACTCGCACCCAAAGCCGACCTTCTAGCCACTTGACCAAGCCCGCAACTGATCTCTCGGGAGAAAAGCAGGGAAGGTGGGCTATTTTACTAAAAATAGCCTACTTTTTCCTTACCGATGCCGGTTCCTACTCGACCGCCGTCGGTTACGCAACCGCCATCGGTTCCCTGTAAATGGGCTCCCCAAACCAAAACAACGGATCAGAATTTCATTTTAGAGATCAGTCGAAGGATTTCTGGATCAATAGAGAGCATTGCGAGCGAGGAACAGAGTCCAGATCTTCACTTGACAGAGCAGAGACGAGTGAAGAAACCAGAAGTGCTTGCAGTAGAGGATATCAACTTGCATCTTCGCCAAAACCAGTAAGTCATATCTTGCATGTCCTCTGTTATAACATTTCTTCTGCTCTGTGAATTTCAGTCCTCCTAAATCCGTCTCTGAATCTACTACCCAACGTGTCATTGCATCTAACTGTTATCCTTTTACTTCTAATCATCCCATTTCCTAATATCATCCATAAACCAGCCTTACAAAACACCATAGCTACCAAGAAGATCCTAGAACCCACCGGTATCGGTTATCAGTAACCGGCATCGGTTCCTCTGATCAAAACCAGAAAACCAGCCTTTCCCCTACCTAGTTTAACGAAACAATTTAATTGATATTTTGCAGTCTTTTGTGTTAATTCATATTAGCAGGGGAACTGACCACCTTCGAAAGGAAGTTTTATATTTTCGGCCAGCAAGTTCCCTCATTTATTGTCTAATTAAAATCCTATGGTCTTGTGTTCTTATTTCACAGTAGTCCTTCCAAGACAAAAAGGAGTTCTTCGCAAAGCTCACCGATCTTCTCTACAAGACGCGCACACCATCTCGACATTCAACGGGTATTCCTCCTAACCCTAACCTCATCTGTTTCTAAAAGGAATGAAAGGATAGAAGCAACTCTATTCGAAAGCCGAAACATTCTCGAGTGAAACATTTTTGCAAAATGCACTGTGGGACTGGAATTTCAACCCACCTTTCTTCCGTACAAAAATTACAAATCACACCGAGACCTGCCATTCCACGTAAGATAGACAGCCTTATGGGAACGCTTGAGTACCCCTTTTCTACTCAAATACAAATGAATGATCCCGATGTCTCCACCATATACCCGAAGTGTTTACGTGCTTAAAATGCCCCCTGTTCTCACCTTCACCCCCTCACCTCTACCAAATGCCCCGTCCCCTTCTATCAACTTAACCCAGATCTTCCCCTACGCTTGGGACCTCACCAATGCCTAGTCTAACGCACCCGCCAAGCGACTCGATCTATCCAAAATAAATCCGTCCCGCCACCTAGGAGACAAACTCAATCCGTGCCCCTATCACAATCAAAACCATCATCGTCATACCTACCTTCCATATTGGGACCCCATCCCTCTACCTTACATCAATATATCATACCTCCCGCGTTTTCTTCAAAACAACCTACGCCTTCCGCACCCCTACAAAATTCCGTGGTATAAGAACACCGCTCACTCCACGTATCCCGTCCACCTATCAACCCTAAACAAATTCCATCATCAAAAGATTTGTTTTCGGTCACTCCTATTTCCCCGTGGTTGTTTTTCGATACCACATCATCTGTGGCTTCATCATCCAACATAGCTTCTACGCCAAAGAAATCACGTTTAGTAAAAACCACGTATCAACACCCCTCGGCTAAACCACCACCCGTGCGAACCAATCATGCCCAAACATTACCAAAACCCGCACAACCAATACCCTCATCCTCTTCCGATTTTGACCCACTCAAAGGATCTTACGCCAAAATCCTTGCTATGTTGGTGGAGAATGCGACCATTTCCCTACCTCCACTTAGACCTTATGACCCATCTAAACCCCGACCTATGGGTTACGATGAGTCTAAAATCTGCGCTTATCACCACACACCAGACATGATTTGGAGGGATGCAAAGCTCTAAAACCATCCTTCACAGCCACCTCTCCTTGATAGAAAGATTAAGAAAGACAACTTACAAAGGGAGAGACCTTTAGTTTCCATTCCTCTCCTATACCATCCGTCCCCGCCTCACCAAGATCTATCATTATTACAACCCCACCTCTTGAAGACCATGAGTTATCCCAACCATCTTCCTCATCTCAGGTCTACGAGATTAATATGATTAGTGTCGCTACTCGAGGGCAGAAAAACAATGGGAAAGAAAAAGAAAACACACTCGCGGCATCTCTTTCTCCGTCAAACATCCCGATTGCATCACCACCTATAGTGGTCATTCGCGGACCCGCCTATCCGCCTCTAATGGCATTGCCCACCGAAATATGATTAAACGCTTCACCAATCGCCCGTAAAAATGACATCGTATGATCTCATTCACTCGAATCTCATCGACAAGCTCTCGTTGAGATCCTTCAAGGGATAGAGGTTTTACCTAATGAAACCCTACCTATCGCCTCCATTCTAACACCCAATCACGTTGCTTCTCTCACCAAACAACCCCTCGCCCCAACCACTGCCTCTCGTACAACAAGTCGCATTGCAGTCGGCCCGAAGACGAAATTGTTGACTTTGGTATAGAAGACCCGACCCTCGCCTCTTTTCATTTCCACTTATGTCCGAGACATTCGAGTACGTCAAAGTTATAATTGACGGGGTGCTAGCCTAAACATCATCTCTTCAAAAGCCTTCCAACAAATGAATATCCCTTCTAGTTGCATTTGTGCCAACCCCATCATGTCATGCGATCATTCAATGACGCTATTACTTCTACCTTAGGCACCGTGATCCTCAACATTTGGGTAGGACCACGACTTTACCCGAACTCTTCTATGTCTTGAGGGAGAGTTCCAATATAATATATTCTTTGGGTCGCCCTTGATCCGAGCCATGGGATGCGTTCCTCAACATTACATGATGCATAAAATTTGAGTACGAGGGAAAGTCCTACACCGTAAAGCTGACCCTCCCCCTTTAAAACCTGCAATATGTTATACCGCCCTAACGATGTGCTTATACCAATCAAGACACCCATACATTCAACCCAACCATCCTCCTCAAATGTACCTCAACCATCCACCTCAACCGTGCCTACGCCTTCAACTCGATGAAACCACCATCGCAAAACCACTTCCCTTCCCGCAACTAACATTCCAACCTCCGATCCCTTAGTAGATGTTTTTCACCGCCTTACGCTGGGAGTACCGCCTATATAACGTTAGTTCTTTCCCTACCCCGCAGGAGTACGGAAAATTACATGCACATCCCACCTACGACTGTCGCGTGGGGGAGGTAATCTCTTACGGACCACCCCATTTCCGCACTAACCTAACGTATGGGGGTGTTGACGCATCCTCCATTACCCCCGAACCTCCTCTTAGTGTGGTTCCTTCCAATCCTGATTTTCAATACTTGACAAATCGTCATTTCGCCCTCACCTTCTTGACTCGCTGTGCGTGGAAAGGCTTTGGTTTTGGCCTTTACGAACAAGGCCGACATACACTCATTCCCGTGACTACCTATAAACATAATGATCGTAGTGGTCTCGGTTTTCCCGAAACACCTACACAGAGACACCTCCGCCACCGTATCTCGGAAGAAGAAGACGTCGCCCCTACCAAACCATCATCACCCACAGAATCTATAGACCCTGAATCCATCCCTCCTAACTTTTTTTTTTCATAAATGCTATCTTCATAGGTCCTCTCACTTATCAACGCGATAATGAGGACCCATCTTCTCTTCCCCTTCTGTATCCAGACATGATCGAAGAGGATTCGCCTTTGATTAATGTTGTTGAATGCCAGGATGATGACTCCATCCTCACTTACCTTGGCGCGGATGATTCTTATATTCAACGAGCCTTACCATCTAAAACCCAAACCATGCTGAACGAATCTACCATAGAAATCAACATCCACACGGAGGAGGATCCTCACATTGTGAAGATTGGACAATCCCTTAACACATCAGAACAAGCCGCCTTTACTACCTTTCTCCGTGCTCGCAACCAAGCTTTCGCATGGTCTTACGCTGACATGCCAGAATTGATCCTACCATCGCTGGCCCATAACATCACCCTGAACCCCGATTCCAAACCAATCAAACAGAAATTGAGAAAAATGCATCCACGCATTGCTCTCTTGGTCAAAGAGGAACTCCAACGACTCCTTTCTGTTTCCTTCATCCTGCCTATCGACTACCCTCAATGGATTTCTAACATCGTACCTATCACTAAAGCGACAGGGGACTTTCGGATATGCATGATTTTGGGATCTTAACCTCGCTTGCCCTAAGGATGACTTCCCTTACCTAGCATTGACCAACTTGTTGATCTAACCGCAGATCATGAGATGCTCTCTCTCATGGATGGCTTTTCAGATACAACCAAATTTTGGTTGCCTCGCGATCAACACAAAACCGCTTCATAACTCCTCGGGAACCTTCGTTATCGTGTCATGTCATTTGGCCTTAAGAATGACGGTGCTGCTACCTATCAGCGTGGCTATGATCTACATTTTTCATGACATTATGCACACTATCCTTGAAGATTATGTCTACGATCTTCTCGCAAGTCTAAACATCGTAGTGAACATCTCGATGTTTTAACCATTATTTTTATCACTGTTATAATATTCTGTCATGCGCCTTCAACCAAAGAAATGTTTCTTTGGTGTTCTTTTCGGGAAAACTTCTTGGCTTTATCGTCTCTTTCATGGGCATCGAGGTCGATCCATCTAAAGTCAAAGCTATCCTAGAAATGCCCCCACCCAAAAATCTCAAACAATTACGTAGTTTACAAGGTAAGCTCCAATCTATCCGACGTTTCATCTCCCAACTTTCGGATCGATGTCAACCTTTCCATCACCTCCTTAAAAAGGATATTGCATTCCAATGGAGTGAAGAATTTCACCAAGCCTTCAAGCTCTCAAATCCTATCTCTTGCAGCCCACCCGTGCTTATCCCACCCCAAGACGACCACCCTTTCTACCTTTACCTTTCCGCCACCGACCACGCTGTAGGAGCCATGCTTGCACATCGTGACTCTGAGAATCGTGAACAAGCCGTTTATTATATAAGTCGTACTTTGGTGGACTATGAGACTAGGTACACACATGTAGAAAAATTGTGCCTTGCCCTATCATTCGTGGCCACCAAACTCCGACACTACCTTCTAAATCACAAGACTTTCGTCATCACCAATACAGACCCCATCCATTACATGTATGCCAAACCTCATCTGAACCAACGCATTGCCAGATGGCTCATGCTTCTCGCCGACCTCGACCTTGAGTTTGTCCACCAGAAATCAATCAAAGGACAAACCATCGCAGACCAACTTGCGGAAGCTCCTTTACCTGGGGAACAATTTACCAATTTCACATTTCCCGACGAACTCATCGCTACTCTTTCCCTCACGGAGGAGTCGTACCCAATGACCCTCTTCTTCGATGGATCTAAATGCCAGCGCGGTGGAGGAGCCGGCGTTGTTCTCATTCCTCTCGACGCTGAACCTATGCCTCTTTCATTCCGACTCGATTTCCCTTGCACTAATAATACAGCGGAATACGAGGCCCTTGTTCTGGGTCTCCAAGTTGCGTTACACTTAGGCATCAAATCTATCAACATTTTGGCGACTCTCGGTGGTAGTCAATCAAGTTATGGGCGTCTACCAATGCAAAAACGAGGAACTTCAAAAATACAAACACTACGTGGATTCACTTCTAGCCTTATTTACTCACTATTCTATACAAACCATTCCACGCTCCACTAACAAATTTGCGGACACTATGGCTTGCCTAGCCTCGCAAATTCCCGCCGCACCAACTGACTCTGAATTATTCGTTGTGGTCCAGCAACTTTTTGCCCCATCCTATTCAACCCCGGTAGTTTGTATGATAAATACTGTGTCTACTAGTTCGCAGGATACTTGGTATCACCAATTTCACGATTATCTTACAATCTCTGTCCTCCCACCTGACCTTACTAGTAACGGCAAACGTGCTTTTCTTAAAAGTGTTTCGCGTTATGTTGTCATGGGGGGACTCCTCTATAAACGTGGCTTTGATGGCATCCTCCTTCGCTGTCTAACTGGCGCGGAGGCCACTCATACCATCCAACAGGTCCATGACGGTATTTGTGGTGGACATTTTAGCGGCCTTGCCGTGGCCAAATGAATCCTTCGCCTTGGTTATTATTGGCCTACTCTCAATAACGACTGCCAC
The DNA here is from genome assembly GCA_018340775.1 of Taxus wallichiana var. yunnanensis. Classification (NCBI taxonomy): domain Eukaryota; kingdom Viridiplantae; phylum Streptophyta; class Pinopsida; order Cupressales; family Taxaceae; genus Taxus; species Taxus wallichiana. Next base: position 80,648,865 of record CM031236.1, on the reverse strand, counting down.
GAATATGTTAAGCATTGTGTTATGTGTCAGCAACATGCCAACCTTCAACATACTCCTAGCCACCCTCCTGTGTCGCCGAGATCTTTGGCCCTTCTCACAATGGGGTTTAGACCTTATTGGTGAGATTCACCCGACCTCTTCACAACGTCACCGTTGGATAATCACAGCGACCGAATATTACACAAAATGGGTGGAGGCTATTCCACTCATTTCAATCAAAAAAGAAAAAATTGTCGAAGTTCATTAACCACCACATTATCTCTGGCTGCGTTTTGGTGTTCCTCATCGCTTGATAATAGATAATGGAAAATCTTTCAAAAACAAGTTGTTGCAAGACCTTTGTGACAACTTTGGTATCAAACTTAGTTTCTCATCACCTTACTATCCACAAGCCAATGGGCAAGCCGAGTCCTCTAATAAAACACTAACCACAATCCTCATGAAAGTGTCAATGAATCCGGAAGAAATTGGCACGATCACATCCCCTTTGCCCTTTGGACTTATCGTACTAGCATTCGTACTCTACTAATGCCACACCTTTTCTTTGGTATACTGTACCGAAGCTGTTTGGCCTCTTAAAATACAAATACCCTCCCTTAGAATATCTCTTCAGATATTCTCACCAACGATGATTTTCACAAGAGCGGTTAGCCCAATTGGAGCTTCTTGATTTAACGCCGCCTTACGACTCTTGATCACCTTCAAATCTATCAAAAACGCATTAAACGTGCTTATGATAAGCGACTTCATGAGCGTACCTTTAAGGTTGGTGATCTTGTCCTCAAAGAGAATCAACATGTAACCAAACTAGAAAAGAGCAAACGTGGAAAATTTACTCCCAATTGGATTGGGCCTTATATAATCACTCACACCTATGGATCTGTACTTATCGTTTAGCTTCGCTTAATGGTAAACCTGAGCCTGAACCCCTTAATGCCTTGCATCTTCGACCATTCTACTGTTGAAATTAGTGTTATATCACTTCTTATCTACCTGCCACTCGTCCCTTGAGCTCACTTACCACTACATACACTCTGTTTCCTACACCTCATAATGACAATCAAGCTCACATAGTTTGATTCTCACCTCCTCGATGATGCCTTCCCTTTTAGTCTAGTCCATGACTTCAAAGTATTAAAATAAGCCGTATTCTTATGGGATTTTCTTGAGTCAAACTTCCTACTAAACTAGATGCTTCACGCCAAACGAACATCTAGTCATCTAAATTAAATATAGATCGCTCCTCGAAGGACAGCTATGTGCCGAACTATTGCTGCTATTATCAATAGATGCTCTCGAAGGACAGCTATGCATTACAATCATATCTGCTACTATAAATAGATCGCTTCCTCGATGGAAAGCTATACACGTCAGCCTTTATCGAAGCTTCTCGCATTGATCGATCAGCCTTCGTGAAGACCTCAAGAATAATACAATCAATATCCTCTTGTAGACATCCCGCATCGATCGGTCTACATTCAATAAAATAAAATCTTCATTCAAAAGAACTTTTGAGTCATGGACTTGTCTATTTAGGGTAGGTTCTCTTTCGTTAGAACACTCACTTTGTAATAAGTTCTCTCGTGCACTCAGCCTATATCATCCACCTCACCTCACCATTTGTTTCAACTCAAGGGACGTAACGTACACCCGATATATTGTGATCATACAACTCTTTTCACCTATTGACTTCTCTTCTATGCACGGTACCTAGGGCTCCAAGCTCATTCTACGTGGTGTGGTTTGTTTAGCTCTCTTCATCGACGGAGCACTCTTTCCGCTTTGCCTCGCATCTAGGATTGTGTGTTGATCTTAATCAGGACATGGTTCCCTTCTACTTGGGTAGGCTCACTTTCGCTTCCCTTATACCTTTTACAACATCGCCAATTCATTACCGACACCAAGAACCTTACCTTACCAATATTAATATCAATATTTTTACCAACCAACCAATTGCCTAAACCATACCAAATTGCCTGAATTTGCCTCTCCCTGATCCTAAGGGAGAACTACATCGGTCTGAGGCCCCTCCTTGCTTTGTGCAATGGGCTATGTAGGCAGCACTTCGGAGACATGGGGTCTCCCAAGGTTAGCTCGACCATCCCCTACCATAACCTATCCTGTGTGGTGAATATAAATATTTTTTATGTATTTCTATTTAATCACATTCCTCTTTATCCTTTTTCAAAACACCGAAAGTAAAAATGAAAACATTCTTATTATTATAACTCAAATCAACATACATATCTCGTTTTATTTAGATGTTAAACAAATACATCTTCTCTATCATCGACATGCAGGTGTGTCGGTACTCTTATTTATTCTTATACCTTGCTAATATTTACTCGTAGACCCTCACGCCTCATCCCGAACTAGGTGATGATCGTGATCGCCGACCCTCTCGCCGGTCTCTCTATCCTCAAAGGTACCACGGCTATTGGTACCGCCCATTGATCTCGCTAATCTCTCTCCGTAACATATGAATACGCCTCTTGCATGGAGAACTCCAGCCTCTAGTCTCTCCGCCCGTGACTCCGCAACCACTAACAATCCTCTTGTCTCATTCACTGTGTTTGGAGTGCTTGAACCAAATGCCGCAGACGATCCTCTCTCGCTGTAATCACCGCTATGTCGGGGCGCCACATACAACTCGCAATTCTACTACCCACCATAATCTATAGGCCTCTGTCATTCCCGCATACATTACCCTGCGATCGGCTGCTACCTCTTCAGGCCCTTCTGGAGGTGTTGGCCGGGGAGGTGAGAATACTACCTCTGCATCGATCCTCATATAGGGTCTATAAGCCAGGGGTATATCCTGCACAAATCCAAATTGTCGCCGCACGCGATCTATAGGAATCCTCTCATATTCACCTGGCCTGTGCCCCGCGATCCACCTCATTCGCTCTACACCCCTTAACTCCTCAGCTATGCTCTCTGTTACCATATAGTTACCGTAAGGCCTCCAACAGATGTCCGCAACCGTCACTCTCTCCCATACCTACCTGTAATACTCAATATCACCCGTCACGGCCTGGGATCTGGCCTCTTGTTCTGTCTGGACCCATCGTCTGAATCCCAACCTCTGCACTCCGGTTTCTCCCGACTGGATGGGTCGGCCTATTGGTCGCACACAAACAATGTGCTCATAGGCCCAACAGTGTAATACGTATGAACAATCCAGCGTCGTCCTGTGATTTCACCTACAAGCCCATAAACCCCTGTATAGCTCCGCCAAATATGCAGGTGCCCATGCAAACGTAACATTCCTTTCTACCATCTCCCAGATAACACACATCAATGCCTTTGGAAATCTTCCTCCTTCTGCCCTCGGTAATGCATAATACCCTACCGCTATCATTAATATCACTGCTAACCTTGTCTCCTCAGGGTGTGCTGCATACATTACCCCATACGTAAAGGATAAACCTCGCTGTGTCAAATCTCGGGCGTATGGACCAAATACTGCTGTTATCGCTCCCGTGCCGCGCCAGGTAGTGCCTCGATATACTGGTTCTCCCTGTAATAGGGAGTCTCAAAATACGAAACACATCTTCTAATGTTACCGCATCTCCCGCTGGGCTACAGATAGAAGGTATTTGTCTCTGGATTCCATCTCTCAATCAATGCTCGCAACATAGCATGTTTCGCAATTCGTGAAATAAACGGATTCCACTTAACCCCAAACGATTTATCAATGTCCATTCCACTGGTGTTACATCCGCTCGGATCCGTGACAATAGTGCTGGCACATAATCATTCATCCTCAACCCCGCTCCGCCGCATACACCAAAACAACAAACAACCATTCAATCCGCTGTGGTTTTTCAAACATTCTGGAAATTTCTAGTAACCGGTATCGGTTATACATAACCGATATCGGTTGGGTAACCGATACCGGTTCTCCCTAACCGCTACCGGTCACTGTCAATTACATACATCTTGCCTAAAACAACCACCTACGACAATAAATTGCTCGTTTATTCCTCTCTATACACTGCATATACCCAAACCCTTGATTACCTACCACGTAACACTTACCTCACCTATAACCCTTGCTATCATATTTTCTTCTTCGTATCTACCCACTTAATCTCTTATTCATAACACATGCAAAAATCAAATCACAACCAAAACATTTACCTCTGGGGTGCAGAGCTTGAGGTGGCCCTTGTCTTCCTCTTGTCCCCTCGCCGGATGTTTCTCCTCGTCCCGCCATTATCACCACTCTTTTCAAATTCACCTTTCCACTTTCTCGAATCTCCGATCGTATTCACCTTCCCTGTCTCTCTTCTCCTTATCACTCAAATCTCTCATGCAAATACCTGCCTCGGGCCTGCCAAAAGCGCCGCTTCGCAGTATTTAACCTCTCGCATGGCTCTAAAATTAAAACTTAAGTCACACCCTAGCTTTTCTATTTTTAGAAAAGCTCATACCTAAATAATCGGTATCGGTTACTTAACCGATATCGGGTCTATCGCCTACCGATATTGGTTCCTTAACCGATATCGGTTACACACCTATCTTTTCTCAACAGCGCTTCTTTTCTTCATTTCTCACCTAAAATTTTTGTCGCACCCGCCTCTTTTCCCGCATAAACAACACAATTTACCACATTTGTTCATCCACCACACATAGCATTACAATTTCATTAACATCATTTATTTTATACAAATACACAAACCATCAACTACGGATATCAAGAAACTATCAATCAATACATCATTTGGCTCCAACTCATCAGTTACATATATCACAATGTCACAAAACCACCAATTCATCACATAACCTGACATTCATATATACGTGCAAAAACAAAACATCAACATCATCCATCTATCAACATGTCAACTAAAACTTATCATACATTACATATTACCAACCATTAACAAAATATTTAAACACATTTTGAACACTGCACGTGGATCAAAACATCGTCTCTATATATATACAAATTTTCAAAAATACAATGTGCCCTACATCGGGGCCTCTGTGATCTCATAATCCACCAAAGCCGGCACGCAGCCGCAATAATCGCCAAAAATCTCAACTCGGCCACAGCCGTTCCCTCGTATCAAAAATAGATATATACGGCTCGCAGCCGCAGATCCACTATACAACCCCTACTCGGCTCGCAGCCGATATACAATAAATGAATAAATGAATACATGAATAATACATAGGCACGCAGCCTCTATCAATACACCTGTTCTGGGCAGACCGGGTGCCCATCTATCAATACACCATGTCTGGGATCTCTCGCCTTCCCCCCAACCTCGTGACCTCTCCCGCTGGTCCCTATGGTGCCTCTCGCCTCCCGCCTATGACGGACCCACCAGCCTGTGGTCGCACCTCCCCGAGACCTCTAGCCTCCGAGAGGTCTCGCTCATGTGCTGCATAGGCCGATAATTAGCCCTGTACTATCAAGAATATCCTGATAGTATCGGGCCTCCACTCTAGCCTCCATGTAACGCTCTCGAGCCACCATAGGTACTGGGGCTGGTCCCCTGACACCTACTACCAAGTGCTCCCCTCGTACGGGTGTGCGGCTGTGGGCCGTGGTCACTGCATTCACGCTGTGGTGGTGCTGTACTGCGGTGGTGCGCCTTATACCGAACTCCGCACTGTGGCTATGGTGGTGGTGGTGCCGCTTGTGCACTCGCACCGAGCTCAAGCAATGCCTCGTAAGACACCTATTCGTGCTCGTCGTTTGCGCAGCTTGCTACCCTCGTAAGAGCTGCACCTGACCCCTGAGCTGATCTCTCTCTCCTATCACTGCAGCCCAAGTCTCTGTCAGTGCAGCGGTACTATCTCCGGCTGCTCTCCCACCCCACCACACCTCGTATGCTCCCTGCACCCAACATCATCTACACCCTCACCTGCTGGCCTCTCTGCTACCCAATCTAGATCCAAAGGTTGTGGTGCAGGCAGTGGGGCCTCTACATCATCTCTCCTGTATTGAGGAACGGGAGGTGGCTCGTCCTGTCGCAGCCCCATCTACCTCGCTGCACTTCTCCAGGTATCCGCCGTACTCTCCTCGGCCTCTTTCCTACTATCCGTAATGTGTACTAGATTAGCGCAATCGTAAGCGGGCTCCTCTGCCAGGGATGGTGACTTTGTAGGGTCTCCATACAATGTCTCATCGCCTGTAAGGCCCTCTCTAGCAAATGTCTATAGATGCCACATCCCGACTCGCTATAATCGCCGTGGTCCGGCCCACGACCCCAACCACCTCTCGAAAGCCATATCAGTATATGACTGTGGCTCAAGCTGCAGGGTAACCCTATCGGCTCGATGCATACGATGTGCTCGTATGCCCAACAATGCAACAAAAATGTAGAACAAATACCAAATCGCCTCCTCCGGCGATAGCCCCATAGCTCCTCAGAGCATAATTGCACTGGATATACCGGTGCCAGCAAATAATGTGTGCTCCTCCACCATCTCCAGCAGTACCCCCATCAATGCTCGTGGGAAGTGGCCTCCCTCTGAGTCCGGGAGGGCGAAGCAGGTGATCCCAACCATCATCAACACACCACATGGTCGTGTCTCGTGTCGATGCACGGTACATGTCACCGCATCGATACTCGCGCATGGTAGGTTAGTAAGCGTGGCCGCATCCCCAAAACTCTGCAGATGCTATCCACGGGCTCTCGAATCTACCGGAAGATCGCTCTCCTCGATAGGTAATCAAGGATGTGATACACATCCTCCATGTGACGGTCATCTCCTGGGCCGGGAGATGGAACACATGGTCGTTTCGGATCCCATCTCTCGATGAGGGCGACCATCAGCCGTGATCTCTCTCTATCGCTCTATACCTCTGGACTCCACCAAGTCCCACCTCGCGCATGATGGCCCAATGCGCCGCAGATATGTGTGGCCTCATCCGCACTACAGCAGCGGGGCATCCTATTCCGCATCGCCAATCCGCCGACGTGCCTCGCAAAACCAACCCACATCCTTAGACCTACTCTTTATTACAACATCTACTTTATCATCTAAACACCCCTTTTTATCCCCCGACCATACCCCGACTCTCTACCGCCTCTAACAACCTACCACCCCCACACACCCACACCAAACCCAACCCAACCCAAAAACCCAAAACCTAACCCCACACCTAACCCTTCTCCACCCCTAACCCAACCCCCACACCGACCCGCAACCCAACCCAAAAACCCAAAACCCAACCCAACCCAAAAACCCAAAACCTAACCCCACACCTAACCCTTCTCCACCCCTAACCCAACCCCCACTCCCACCCACAACCCAACCCAAAAACCCAAAACAACCAACCCAACCCCACTCCCACTCCCACCCACAACCCAAAACAAGCTACCGACGCCGGCCGATACATGACCGACGCCGGTCACCAACAAGTCTTCCTTTCCTAAAATTGTGCGACCGATGCTGGACCCATCGTCCTCTCCCTGAGCCGAACCTCGCGCGGCCCCAAAACCCATTTTTTTACCTATTTCTACCCATCTACCCACCCAAAACCCTAAAACTTACCCACCTACCCACCTTAGCCTATCTAGCCTATCTACCCTCTCCCTTTTTCAAACCATTTCCATTTTCTCATTATTTCCTAAAAAGGTTAATTCCTACCCAAACCCCCAATTTCGCATAATACAACCAAATCACCAAATTAAAGAGTTTCGATCTACTCGAACGACGACCCGTCGTCGTGGTGGGATGGCGTGGCGGTCCAGCCCTGGTCCAGCCTCCTCGCCCGTGCCATGGCTCCAACCCCGATCTCGCTGGGTCCCGGCCAATCAATCTGCCGCCTCCTCCTTAATCGGGCCCACTATCAACTCTCTCACCGCCAATACAATAGCTCCACCTCACTCAATCAAGCCTCTAATCCCAACTCTCCATGTCGACAAGTCGATTTGGCTGCAAATAACTAAAGTGACAATGACAAGCCGTATTTTTTTTTTATAGGTTTTTCGCCTTTCACCGATATCGGTTTCATTTGCCCTAAGGAACCGTATCGGTCCTTAACCGATATCGGTCATGCAGAATCGACATCGGTTCTCTACCCAACTTTCCCCCAATTTTATTTTTTTTGCCCCTATTTACCATTTGCCCCTTTTTAACCACATCTCGCCTATATCCACCCTTGCTGAACACCATTTGTTTCTCTATTTGGCCCGATCCAAGGCCTCAACCTACCTATTCGCCCGACCCAAGGCCTCGCCCTACCTATTTGGCCCGACCCAAGGCCTCAACCTACCTATTCGCCCAACCCAAGGCCTCAACCTACCTATTTGGCCCAACCCAAGGCCTCGCCCTACCCATTTGGCCCGACCCAAGGCCTCAACCTACCTATTTGGCTCGACCCAAGGCCTCGCCCTACCTATTTGGCCCGACCCAAGGCCTCGCCCTACCTATTTGGCCCGACCCAAGGCCTTAACCTACCCATTTGGCCCGACCCAAGGCCTCGCCCTACCCATTTGGCCTCGACCCAAGGCCCCAACCTACCTATTTGCTCGACCAAGGCCTCGCCCTACCTATTGGCCCGACCTAAGGCCTCAACCTACCTATTTGGCCCGACCCAAGGCCTTAACCTACCCATTTGGCCCGACCCAAGGCCTCGCCCTACCCATTTGGCCCGACCCAAGGCCTCAACCTACCCATTAAGCCCGACCCAAGGCCTCGCCCTACCCATCCGGCCCGACCCAAGGTCTCGCCCTAACCATTTGGCCCGACCCAAGGCCTCACCCTACCCATCCGGCCCGACCCAAGGCCTCGCCCCAACAATTTGGCCCGACCCACGACCGCATCACTTCAATACCATACCCACAATCAACGTTTTATTTTATCCATCCATCATGTACCTTTTGTTCAATCGAGCTCACCTGTTCGTGTTTTAGCATGATTAGGGTCCTTGACTTGATCTGTCGACCAACTTTGCCTAGACCTAGACCGTGACGTTTATCTCAACCAAACCAACCATTTGGTACTGCCGAACATGCCTAAACGTTCCTGTACCTCACCTGTTATATACCCTGGAGCTACTTCCTATGCCTTGGATACCAGGATTATATCACCCTTGTTTGGATAAACTATCGATCTTTGCCTACACATTCTTTGGTTTGCTTGTCAAATCATGTACCCTCGTCGTACTATTGCATTTCAACATGCGTCTGCTTCCTTGGACCTACCCCACCACCTTACCATCCTCTCTACAACATGTACCCTTTATCAACCCTATCCCTGATTTCCCGTTCACTCAATCGGTGATAGATTTGAGGGGGATTACCTATATCCTTAAACAGGAGAAACCACTTCATATTATTGTCCACGCAGCTTTACAAAACAAGCTACACAACAATAAGGGGCTAATGTAGACACCAAATTCGTGTCTTACGACCCCTTGTGACCCGCATCTCATCTCGCAATATAACCTCATCACCTAAACCTAACACAATTATTTATTAATTACCTTCTAATTGATAAATCCACATCACCTTACCCGCCACCTCACTTTTCCACCTCATCATGACCTAGCCCTAACCCTAAACTAACCTAATTAGGACCCATGACTTGGTCTAGACTCACATCCATAACTAATGCCTCCTTACTCGCACCCAAAGCCGACCTTCTAGCCACTTGACCAAGCCCGCAACTCGATCTCTCGGGAGAAAAGTTGGGGAAGGTGGGCTATTTTACTAAAAATAGCCTACTTTTTTTCCTTACCGATGCCGGTTCTACTCGACCGCCATCTGTTACGCAACCGCCATCGGTTCCCTCGTAAATGGGCTCCCAAACCAAAACAATGGATCGGAATTTCATTTTAGAGATCGGTCAAGGATTTCTTGATCAATAGAGAGTCATTCATGAGCGAGGAACAAGAGTCAGATCTTCACTGACAGAGCAGAGACGCAGTGAAGAAACCGTAAGTGCTTGCAGTAGAGGATATCAACTTGCATCTTCGCCAAAACCAGTAAGTCATATCTCGCATGTCCTCTCGTTATAACATTTCTTCGCTCGTGAATTTCGGTCCTCCTAAATCCATCTCGAATCTACTACCCAACGTGTCATCAGCATCTAATCGCATGTTATCCTTTTACTTCTAATCATCCCATTTCCTAATATCATCCATAAACCAAACCTTACAAAACACCATAGCTACCAAGAAGATCCTAGAACCCACCGGTATCGGTTATCAAGAAACCGCCATCGGTTATCAAAGAATGCGCATCATCGGTTCCTCCGATCAAAACCAGAAAACCATCCTTTCCCTACCTAGTTTAACGAAACAATTTAATTGATATTTTGCAGTCTTTTTGTGTTAATTCATATTAAGAGGAACCGACCACCTTCGAAAGGAAGTTTTATATTTCCGGCCCAAGCGCTTCCTCATTTATTGTCTAATTAAAATCCCGTGGTCTTGTGTTCTTATTTGCAGTAGTCCTTCCAAGACAAAAAGGAGTTCTCGCATCGGCACCTGATCTTTCTCTACAGATACGCGCACACCATCTCGACATTCAACATGTATTCCTCCTAATCCTAACCTCATCCTGCTTTCTAAAAGGAATGAAAGGATAGAAGTAACTCTATTCAGGCCGAAACATTCCAAGTGAAGCAGGTATGTGAGCTCGGGACGAGCAAGAGGTAGATAAGAAGTGATATAACACTAAATTCAATGAAGAGAACGGTCGAATATGCAAGGCATTAAGGGCTCGTGCTCAAAGTTTACCATTGCTTAAACTAAACGATAAGTGCCCGATCCATAGGTGTGAGTGATTATATAAGGCCCAATCAATGGGAGCAAATTTTCCACATTTGCTCTTTTCTAGTTTGGTGACATGTTGATTCTCTTTGAGGAAAAGATCACCAACCTTAAAGGTACGCTCATGAAGTCACTTATCATAAGCACGTTTGATGCATTTTTGATAGATTTGAAGGTGATCAAGAGCTGTAAGACGACACTCATCAAGAAGCTCCAATTGGGCTAACCGCTCTTGGCGGAAATCATCGTTGGTGAGAATATCCTGAAGAGATATTCTAAGGGAGGGTATTTGTACTTCGAGAGGCAGGACAGCCTCGGTACCATATACCAAAGAAAAAGGTGTGGCATTAGTGGAGGTACGAATGCTAGTACGATAAGCCCAAAGGGAAAAGGGAATGTGATCGTGCCAATTTCTTCCGGATTCATTGACAACTTTCATGAGGATTTTGGTTAGGGTTTTATTAGAAGATTCAGCCTGACCATTGGCCTGTGGATAATAAGGCGATGAGAAACTAAGTTTGATACCAAAGTTGTCACAAAGGTCTTGTAACAACTTGTTTTTAAAGATTTACCATTATCTCATATTAGGGCGATGAGGAATACCAAAACGGCGTGATAATGTGATGGTTAATGAATTCGACAATTTTTTCCTTTTTGATCAAAACGAGTGGAATGGCCTCCACCCATTTTGTGTAATATTCGGTGGCTGTGATTATCCATCGGTGACGTTGTGAAGAGGATGGGTGAATCTCACCAATAAGGTCTAAACCCCATTGTGAGAAAGGCCAAAGATCTCGTATGACTGCAGCAATGGATGGCTAGGAGTATGTTGAAGGTTAGCATGTTGTTGACACATAACACAACGCTTAACATATTCGTAGCAGTCGTTATTGAGAGTAGGCCAATAATAACCTAGGCGAAGGATTCGTTTAGCCACGGCAAGGCCACTAAAATGTCCACCACAAATCCCATCATGGACTTGTTGGATGGTATAGGTGACCTCCGTGCTTGCTTATAGCCAAGGAGGATACCATCAAAGCCACGTTTATAGATGAGTCCCCATGACAACATAACACGAAACACTTTTAAGAAAAGCACGTTTGCCATTACTAGTAAGGTCGGGTGGGAGAACGAGAGATTGTAAGATAGTCGGAAATTGGTGGTACGGGTATCCTGCGAATTAGTAGACATGTATTTATCATACAAACTACCGGGGTTGAGTAGATGGGGCAAAAAGTTGTTGGACCACGACGAATAATTCGTAGTCGATTGATGAAGCTGGAATTTACGAGGCTAAGCAAGCCATAGTATCTGTAAATTTGTTAGTGGAGCGGGGAATGGTTTGGATAGAATAGTGAGTAAATAAGGCTAGAAGTGAGTCCACGTAGTATTTGTACTTTTGAATTTCCTCATTTTTACATTGGTAGATGCCCATAACTTGATTGACTACCAATTGAGAGTTGCCAAAAATATTGATAGATTTGATACCTAAGTGTATCGCAACTTGGAGACCCAGAACAAGGGCCTCGTATTCCACTGTATTATTAGTGCAGGGGAAATCAAGCCGGAATGAAAGAGGCATAGGTTCAACGTCAAGAGGGATGAGAACAACTCCGGCTCCATCGCTACTGGAATTTAGATCCATCAAGAAGAGGGTCATTTGATACGACTCTTCCCGAGTGAAAGAGTGGCGATGAGTTCATCGAGGAATGTAAAATTGGTAAATTGTTCCCTGTAAAGGGGCTTCCACAAGTTGGTCTGCGATGGTTTGTCCTTTGATTGATTTCGGTGGGACGAACTCAAGGTCAAGGTCTACGAGGAGCATGAGCCATCGGGCGATGCGTTGGTTTAGATGAGGTTTGGCATACATGTAATGGATGGGGTCCGTGTTGGTGATGACGAAAGTTTTGTGATTCAGAAGGTAGTGTCGGAGCTTGGTAGCCACGAATGATAGGGCTAGGCACAACTTTTCTACATGTGTATACCTAGTCTCATAATCCACCAAAGTACGACTTATATAATAAACGGCTTGTTCTCGATTTTCAGAGTCACGATGTGCAAGCATGGCCCCTACAAGCAGTGGTTAGTGGCGGAAAGGTAAAGGTAGAAAGGGCGGTCGTCTTGAGGTGGGATAAGCACGGATGGCTGCAAGAGATAAGTTTTGAGAGCTTCAAAGGCTTGGTGGCACTCTTCGCTCCATTGAAATTCAATGTCCTTTTTAAGGAGGTGATGGAAAGGTTGACATCGATCCGAGAGTTGGGAGATGAAACGCCGGATAGATTGAAGTTTACCCTGCAAACTACGCAATTGTTTGAGGTTTTTGGGTGTGGGCATTTCTAGGATAGCTTTTACTTTAGATGGATCAACCTCAATGCCATGCAAAGAGACGATAAAGCCAAGAAGTTCTCCGAAAAAACACCAAAGACACATTTCTCTGGTCAAGGCGGATGTAATATTGTAACAAGCGATCAAAAATAATGGTTAACACATTGAGATGTTCGCTACGATGTTTAGATTTGCCCAGAAGATCATCGACATAATCCTCAAGGATAGTGTGCATAATGTCATGAAAAATGTAAGTCATAGCCCGCTGATAGGTAGCACCAACATTCTTAAGGCCAAATGGCATGACACGATAACAGAAAGTTCCCAAGGGGTTATGAAGGTAGTTTTATGTTGATCGCGATAGGCAACCAAAATTTGGTTATATCACGAAAAGCCATCCATGACCAAGAGGGCAATGCGCGGATGCATTTT